>UESW01003391.1:0-21649 GCA_900491605.1 Calamus simplicifolius
AAGCGTAGGTGGGCCCCACAACATCCTTTATTCCCGTCAACACTTCATATCCCCATTTCGTATTCCACGGCAACCCCTGGAATACGAACTTCCGCCACTGTACCTATTCCAGGGGCACTCGGAGGATGTTAAAAAGTACGATCTTTTTTCGGGTCGGTCTTCATCCTCCAGCTCTCGCGACTAGGGTTTCCCCAAAATGTGACCGTCGACTACTGATCCTTGCTCTTCCCCTCTGGCCTTCTCTCTGCGGATGCTCCCAATAGGTCTCCTAAGTCTTCTCTCCGCGTGGACGAAGAGGATCAAGTGGATCTAGCCACAAGTTCTCGGTTCGGTCTTCATCCTCTTCCCTGACACTAGTTTTTGGCTCCTCATCCTCGTCCCATAATCTTCTCCTCTTCCTGAGAAGGTCCTCGAGAAAGCGAGGGAACAAGTACGCTCTCCCTTCTTTTTACCTTTGTCGTTGTTTTACCTAGGGTTTCAGACTTTGCTCTTTGAGTGAACTGATTTCGGTTTCGGGGGATCTACCTTGATGACTATGGCCTGAACCAGCAATGTTTCCTCCTTTGTTAGCAACGGAGGGAACCTCAAAAACTTTGATTTGATTTGTTGTGCTCCCTGTCGTCTCCTTCAATTTTCGGCCCTAGGGTTCTATGATTACGTCTGCTGCTTTAAATATTGCATGATAGTAGCACTAATTTACCGCCTCGATGAACCCCTCTACAAATGTGACGCTACGGATTGGGGCTACAGAGTTGAATGATATCATTCATACAACTCTGTGTTACATGCTTATAATAATTCATTGTGGTCATAGCGTTATTAACAGTGATTACTTTATGAACTAGATAAATCTCATTATTACTTAGATAAATAAGCAGAAATCTATTCTCTCCGTCTTGATTAATTTGCTTATTACTTCTTAATGCTTATAACTCTTTTACTAAAATCAATGCGCACTTATCTTGATGAATTTTTTAGTGCATTTGGTATGTGGTGCATTTGTCCGGTTGATCTAATGTTCGTGGCTTAGAATTAACATTATTCTTTTTCGGTTAATTTAATCGTTCAATGCATAAAAATCTGATGGTGAGCAACTGAAATTTTGCTATTTCTGTTCCAACTAGAGGATCCGATTCTTATAAGTGGAGATAATTTTTGATTGCATGTTCCTTAATACATATGTGAAGTAAGTTATGTTGAAGATATGTGCATCAGGTGGTCTATTTCTATATGTCATTATTAAGCAGGAAGAGTTTCATCTAGCTTTATGTAATAACCGAATAAAGGATCACCTCCTTGCAAACAGGGTATAGTACTTTTTTTTCCGCTGTACCTCAAAAACCTATGCTCGGTTGACAATTAGTTGATGCCTCAAACTGTCTATAATGGCTTGAATTTGCGGCCGACCATGAATTGCATATATCTCATCTAAACAGAGCTAGTTTACAATTGCTTAATTTGGGCAGAAACCTATAAATGTTCACAGATAAAATTTGGGCCCAAACCTAGGCATTAAACCAATTAGTTAGGAGCCGTTTAGATTAAATTTGGGTAGAAACCTACAATGTAAACAACTTTGTAAGCTTTTTATTTTTTAGCTGGCTGGAATTATTTTGTTTGTCTAATGATTATCTATTTTTAATTTCTTGTATTGCTAGAATTCATGCGAAGCTACGTGTTGCATTGTAATCCAGTTTCCATAGTTTCCACATTACTCAATTACTCGAAGTTTCTTCAATGTACTGCATATAGATTCGTATTATATCATTATGCCGCATGACTCGTTCTTCCATTATGATCCAATGTAACAAATTATCAACGGTTCTGGGCCTGTAGATAATATGCCTTAATCCAAAAAAGATGGTGAACCATCATAGGCCCGTGAACGATCAGGTCATACTAGGGCACCCAATTGGACCGATTCTCTTGACTCGATATTTGTGACCCTGATGAGGCAAGAGAATGACGATGGTAACTGTCACAACGGTACTTTCTCACAAGATACATGGAAGAGAATTACCAAATTGTTCAACGAAAGGACAAATATATCGTTCACATATACAAACCTGAAGAATCGTTTAAAGGTTCTGAAGAAGACCTTCAACTTGTATTATAACCTAGCTAACCGCTTAGGTTAGGGATGTGATCCTGCACTTAAACCACCCACATGCGGTGATGAACATATGTGGGAGATCATCTCGGTAAGTGGTAGATTTTGCTGTTATCGAATCTTACTTTGGATGCTTTCTCGGTATATTAAAATATTTACTTCAACAAATTTGCTAACAGGTTAACAAGGACTACGCTCAAATAAAGGATAAGTCCTTCCCTGTTTACGATGATATAGACATTCTATTTTCAAAGAATACTGCCACTGGTAGACGGGAGGATACATCTGCTATTCCAAAGGGAGTATCCGACAATGATACCTTGGACGACGAGGTCGATCGGATGAACCTTGATGACATAGACTTCTGGCCCCCAACACGTAAAAGTGCTGGACTCTCTTACTCATCATCCAGTCATTTCGATCTCTTATTTGATGATGTCTCTCCAAACAGCCCGAGCACATGTGCCTCGACCCAACCCACGGATTGTTCTTTAGATCCAGGTTTGTCTACTAGTAGTGGAAAGAGGAAAAGGTCATCCACCGTAACTCCTACATCACGTAACAGTAAGTGCACATCTGAAGCTGCTGATGCCTTTCTCGAACTGGTGGAACAAGGTAAAAAAAGGCTGGAAATTGCTAATGAGATCCTAAGGAGAGAGCAGCTTGCCCGTCCTACCATGTACTCAATTGATGAATGCATGCGGAAGTTAGAGTCTCCCAGGGATTACACCTGAATGTATTCTTGCTGTGGGGAACAGTTTAAAAATTGAGATCAATAGGTGGTTCCTTATGCATTATGAAGGCTCACTACTTGAAGCGTGGCTTAAAAGACAAATGACAGAGTTCTACCGTGTATCACCTTCAGCGGGAGCACCTGCTGGAAGTTTTGCATCTGCGCCTACTTTCTTTATGCCTCAAATGCATGGTGTCTATCAAGATGGCCCATCTGTATTTATGCCTCCTCCTATGCATGCTTCCACTCGAGGTGGACATATTCCATTCATGCAGCCATTATTCAGACCAAGCAGTGACAGCAGCATTTCCCAGGGTCTGACCCATTCTTCAGCTGTCAGTGCACAAGAATCCGTTGTACCACACCTGCATCTTCGACGCATGACTTCGACTTTTCCTGTGATCGTTGATCCTTGATGACATATATTTGCTTGCATCATATTAGTTATAGAATGATATGTCGTGGTTCAGTTGCTCATAAATATGTCATTTTGGTGTATATGATTATGTATTATGTTATTAAGTAGCAACGTTTGTTACTATACTCTGTCTTCATGTATTGCAATCAACAATTACTCATGCATGTGGTTGTATCATTAACTACTACCTTTTCCTAGTAGATGGACCTATTTCATGATGTCATGGCGTATTTAATAGATGAGGACAACTACTGGCAGGACGTCCTAACTGTGTTGATAAGTAATGGATTCATTTCTTTACCCAATTTTAACGTTATTTCTTACCCAATTTTAACGTTATTTCAAAGCTGCCATGCCGAACTCGTCCATTCTTGAGTCACGAAATCGTTGCTGATATTTTGAGTGGCCATCCAAATAGGGGTTATGATCACTTTAGGATGACAAATACTATGTTCTTCAAGCTGCAAGAATTGCTTGTCTCGTGAGGTTCGTAAGTAGCACACGCAACGTATCGATACAGGAGCAACTAGCAATTTTTCTTTACGGCATAGGTCATGGTGTTAGTAATAGAGTGTTGGCTGAAATCTTTCAGCACTCAGGGGAGACAATATCCCGACACTTTAACAACATAATGAAAGCAATTTGTTTGCTTAAGCATGAATTTATCGTTCAACCTCAACAGGAGACGACCGTTAACCCACGGATCCATGCCAACAAGCATTTCCATCCTCACTTCATGGTACGTTTGGACACGACTAAACAGAATTAATTTTTTCAACCTTCTCATTATCCGGTCCTTGATATATTTGCTTGCATGACAGAATGTTGTTGGAACAATCGATGGCACATATACCTGCAACCATCAGGAAAAGCAAACAACCACGATTTCGTAATCGAAAGGGCACCATTTCTCAAAATGTCATGGCTGCAGTCTCCTTTGATCACTCCTTCCTTTTCGTTTGTACTGGTTGGGAGGGATCTGCAGCCGATATGAGAGTCCTACGTTGGTTTGTCGAGTCTGGAGGACTCGTTGTACCAGAAGGTATTCACATATAACATACTTGAATGACTAAATTTTAAGCATATTTTTCCTAGGGTATACGTCAAGGCATTGTTGTGGTGTACAGGAAAATTCTATCTTGTTGACTCAGGATATGACAATACATATAAGTTTCTTGCCCCATATCGGGTAATAGGTACCACCTTAGTATCTTCAACAATCCAAGGGCTCGCCGATATAACAATTGTCGAGACTTATACAACCATCGACATGCTCAACTCAGAAATTGCGTTGAGAAGGCCTTCGGAATTCTTAAGATGCGATATAAGGTTCTAAGAAGTCCCATTCCATTTCCCTTCAAGGTTCAAAAGCGTATTGTTATGGCTTGCTGCATAATTCACAACTTCATTCGACGCAGCCAAGGAAATGACAAATACTTCAATATGTCTACTGAACCTTTGCCAGCTGATCGTGATGACGATGTCGATCCTTATCTCAGTATAGGGGATGACGAATCACGAAAAGGTGATCAACTACGCAATTCCATAGCTGAGAGGCTATGGGATGCTCATCACACGCGAAGTAAGTATAGGATGCTTCGTTTGAGTACAATCGTTCCATGCTCATAAATTGTATGTTACTCTGTCGACCATGATTGACTTTATAATTAGTGCAATGCATTATTTCATTTGAGTTTCACATTGTATCCCCGTAATGCAGAAAATCAGGCTGCTTGCTCCTGAGGTTTAGTAATGTCTGCCCAAAGTTATTATGTAGTTTTCGTGGGCCGTAGATGAGGGGTTTATGAATCATGGCCTGAGTGTCAGCGTGAGGTTAGTAGGTTCAAGCATGCCTTGTACAAGAAGTTTAAATGTAGACAAGAGGCAATTGATGCATTTCAGAATTATCGTAAACCTTCTGACCATCAATATATCGGAAAATTGACTGAAATGGAATATCTATGAGGAAAAAAGGATGAAGACATGGCCAGGACTGTGGGTGCACCTATAATAACAATTATATTGCTTTTCGTATCCTTTCTTGTAGTCTTCCTCTTGGGTTTCTGTTTGGGCAGCTACGTTAATGCTGTTGGGTTTGTTAGTAGCACTATATCTTGTAATATCCTAATGACTGCTGATACTGATGTTTTGAAATGCTTTGTGATGGGCAGACTACTTTCTTACATTGACATGTAATGCCACTACTTCTATTGTTCTTTAATTTGTTATGCTGAGATAATAGTAGGCACACTTTCACTTGTTTGATCTAACATTTTCTTATATTGAAGTGCTGATTATATTTCGTTGAATTGGAAAACTAACCTGTGTTTTTTTAAATGCTTCCAGTGCTATTAAACTTTCCTACAAATATTTGGTTGACCTAATTGATATCGAAGCGTCGGCTGTGAATTCATGACTTGGACGGCATTTATAAATGTAACCGTTGTGAAGCATCACAGTCAGGTGCTCTATCAACGATGAGGGCCATAATGTTTGGCAGACGCATAGCATTTCCTGAATTGGATGCATGCAAAATATGACCGTCAGGAAATACCTGCTGAAACTGCCTTCCTGAGCCCACTGAATATAGAATCCATATTTTGAAATGGATTATGTCGGTAAGTTGCCTGAACAATGATGAAATTGGATTTAGAATCAATCAACTGTCATTGTTTTCATGGCATTTTTGAACTTCGATTTTTGAAAAAACCTATACATTTTTGGAATTTGTCTCATGCCGTGACATATATGTTGTGATGTGGTCTGTTTGATTCTAGTTTTGAATTGTCTAGGGGTATTTTCATAGCATTTTTCAACTGTGTTTTTGGGTCTTGTGGAAACATCAGAAGTTGGTTTTTTTATGATGAAACGTAAATCCAGTGTTCTGAGTTCGGGACTTGATACAGATAAATTAAGAATTTTGAGCACACTTCATTGCTTCATGGTTGCGTATGTGAAGTGTCGGCTCTTAACTCATGACTTGGAGGGCATTTCAAAAATGCAACCGTTGTGAAGCATCACAGTCTAACATGACACATGCCGAGGGCAATGTCTTGGAGTATGCTTCATTGCATGACACATTCTAACCAGAATGAGCCGGTTCATCCACAAAACCGACACATGAAGAACTGTTTGATTCTAGTATTGAATTGTCTGGGGGTATTTTCATGGATTTGTTGAACTGTGTATGTGGGTATTTCCTTTGCATTTTTGAACTGTGTTTTTTGGTTTTTCGTGGCATTTTTGAACTTTGTTTCAGGCCGTGACTTATAGGTTGTGAGGTGGTTGTTTGATTCTAGTAATGAATTGTCTGACAAAGGTATTTTCCTAGCATTTTTCAACTGAGTTTTTCGGTATTTTCTTAGCATTTTTTAACTGGGTTTTTTGGGTATCTTCATGACAATTTTTGACCTTTGTTTCAGGCCGTGACATATAGCTTGTGAGGTGCTCGTTTGATTCTAGTAATGAAATGTCTGGGGGGATTTTCATGGCATTTTTCATTTGTGTTTTTGGGTATTTTCTCAGCATTTTAGATCTGGGTTTTTGGGTATCTTCATGGCATTTTTTGATCTCTGTTTCAGGCCGTGACATCAAGCTTGTGAGGTGCTCTGTTTGTTTCTACTATTGAATTGTCTGGGGGTATTTTCATGGATTTGTTGAACTGTGTATTTGGGTATTTTCTTAGCATTTTGGATCTGGGTTTTTGGGTATCTTCCTGGCATTTTTTGATCTCTGTTTCAGGCCGTGACATCAAGCTTGTGAGGTGGTCTGTTTGATTCTAGTAATGAATTGTCTGTTCAAGGTATTTTCCTGGCATTTTTCAACTGTATTTTTGGGTATTTCATTAGCATTTATGAACTGTGTTTTTGGGTATCATCATGGCAATTTTTGACCTTTGTTTCAGGCCGTGACATATATCTTGTGAGGTGCTCTATTTGATTCTAGTAATGAAATGTCTGGGGGGATTTTCATGGCATTTTTCATTTGTGTTTTTGGGTATTTTCTCAGCATTTTAGATCTGGGTTTTTGGGTATCTTCATGGCATTTTTTGATCTCTGTTTCAGGCCGTGACATCAAGCTTGTGAGGTGCTCTGTTTGTTTCTACTATTGAATTGTCTGGGGTATTTTCATGGATTTGTTGAACTGTGTATTTGGGTATTTTCTTAGCATTTTGGATCTGGGTTTTTGGGTATCTTCCTGGCATTTTTTTATCTCTGTTTCAGGCCGTGACATCAAGCTTGTGAGATGGTCTGTTTGATTCTAGTAATGAATTGTCTGTTCAAGGTATTTTCCTGGCATTTTTTAACTGTGTTTTTGGGTATTTCATTAACATTTATGAACTGTGTTTTTTGGGTATCATCATGGCAATTTTTGACCTTTGTTTCAGGCCGTGACATATATCTTGTGAGGTGCTCTGTTTGATTCTAGTAATGAATTTTCTGGGGATATTTTCATGGCATTTTTCATCTGTGTTTTTGGGTATCTTCCTGGCATTTTTTATCTTGTTTCAGGCCGTGACATCAAGCTTGTGAGGTGGTCTGTTTGATTCTACTATTGAATTGTCTAAGGGTATTTTCATGGATTTGTTGAACTGTGTATTTGGGTATTTCCTTTGCATTTTCGAACTGTGTTTTTGGGTAGGTTCATGGTATTTTTGAACTTTGTTTCAGGCCGTGACTTAGGTTCTCAGGTGATCTGTTTGATTCTAGTAATGAATTGTCTATTCAAGGTAATTTCCTGGCATTTTTCAACTGTGTTTATGGGTATTTTCTTAGCCTTTTTTAACTGGGTTTTTTGGGTATCTTCATGGCAATTTTTGACCTTTGTTTCAGGCCGTGACATATAGCATGTGAGGTGCTCCGTTTGATTCTAGTACTGAAATGTCTGGGGGGATTTTCATGGCATTTTTCATTTGCATTTTTGGGTATTTTCTCAGCATTTTACATCTCGATTTTTGGGTATCTTCATGGCATTTTTTGATCTCTGTTTCAGGCCGTGACATCAAGCTTGTGAGGTGCTTTGTTTGTTTCTAGTATTGAATTGTCTTACTGCATTTTCATGGCAATTTTCAACTGTGTTTGGGTCTTGTGTAGGCAGCAGAAGTTGGTTTTCCTTTTTTGTTTCTCTTTTCAGCTCTTGGTTGGGATTTATCTTCAAAGATGCAATTCCTGAGCCGAAGTGCTGCGAAAGACGCATGAACCCGGGACACCATCGTTCGAGAATGATATGTCGAAAGCAACGCTGCCCATGCTGCCAAACTGATGCCCATCAGCACTCCTTCATAGTCGGCTTCACCTGTTTCTGGCACCGGATCGTGGGGTTACCTGACCATTTCCTATCATTTACTTTTCCTTACAAGCCACATTATTTGAATTGTAATAGCTTCTATGGTTCTTCTAATTTCCTCTGCCACTCGGAACAGTTTATTCCTTTGCCTTTTGGTATACTTGATAAAAGTCAATGCGATGGGTTGTAATAAAATTTATGATGGCACACATCAACTATCCTGGACTGTTAGAACAGCTAAGTGGTTGTGAAATGCTAATGTGTCTTCAGAACATATGTTTGTAATTTAACTGGATGCTTGTTCATGATTGTAGCCATTATTTCATTGAAAATGAATGTGAAATGCTAATTAACCGGCAATTTTAGGCAACTGCTTGCGGAAACTATTTTCTGCAAGCATCATAATGTTTCTTGTCGAATTCCTAGACGATAAGATGGCAGTTTTGAGCATGCAAATGGAATTATTTTTTTATAAATTGGGAGTTTAAGAGATGCTAGCACATACAAACTGAAACTTGGATAAAAGTCAATGCCTTGCTTCAGTGTTTGATATTAATATATTTATACAGTCATCTGGAAATACATCTTTCTATTAATAAATTTGTATAATTTGTGATTTTGTACGTTGACCGCAAAGCCCCCATTTCTGCATAAATCCATGCCCGTTACACGGATAACTAAAAATTAATCCAAATGCTGGTGTAATTATTACGATCAGGAATTATATAAACTTAAATTTTGTAATTTACGTATTATACAATTTAATATTACTTTAAATTATTTTACATATCTTTGTAATATTGTATCTATTAATATATCAAAATTTGAGGAGATCATTCCTTCAAAGCTATAGAATAAGAACGGGTTAGACATATTTTAACATAACATGAAGATTGTTATTAAATATTTCTAGTAAAAAATAACTCTCGGAACTAAAATTTATCTTCGAACATAGTTTAAAAATATTTAAAAGTTATGCATGATATCCATAAACTGTAGTGATTTTATCATAACATATATACATTATTTTATTTCTATATTAATTAATTAAAAATAATTAATTACTTTTCCTTAACTAAATTTTAATTTATTCCACTAATTACATAAAATAATTAATTCGTAAACGATCTTTTCTTCTCATTGGGTCGAGGGGTATCTTTGAAATTTCTAAAAAATTCTTCATCTATTCCTACTGGAATACATGCTTATTCCCATGTCATCCAAACACCATTTGGAATAACAATGCATTAATTGCACTGGAATAACATGGAATACCAAACTTTCATCCAAACAAAATCTGGAATAACAAAGGGAATAAGCTATTCCTAGGGAATTCGTATTCCTATTGCTGGAATAACTTTTTGACATCCAAAAGCAGCCTATATGAATTTAGGAAGGGTGCCAACACATCACGTTAACTGAATAGCCAAAGTTGCATTATGAGCCACTCCTTTGTCAACTAATGAATGACCCAAACACCACACCAACTCAGCTAGATTCAATGCTAGATGTGGATGAGCCCCTGGATGCATGGTCCATAGGTCCACTTGGTTTGGGTTTAAATTCAATTTCAGCTTCATAATTCATAATTTGTTATTCAAAAAAAATGAGTCTCACTTTCTCTATGATATGAAAATTTGTTTTCAATGGCTCATATAATTATTTTCAAATATTATATGATTTATAGAAAGTTTGTCATATGGTCTGGATTCATCATGTATACAAGATAACATGGAAAATATTTAACAGAATTTCAAGGAGAAGATGAGAGGACATTAGCAATTCAGGATTTTTAATTTAAATAAACCTCCTTCAGAATCTTTTTGCACAATTTTCATATTAGTCTGAACCACATGTGAACTGATTAGTTTTGTACCAATTTGCAATTCACTGGATTAAGCAAATTAGAGGGTAAATATGCATATAACCTGAGCCACATCAGAATCTGATGTATGCACTATGAGTGACTAGTCTCACTACTTAGCCTTTTCCACTCTGTGGACCTTTAAAACCACCACATCACCACTCTGTGGACCATTAAATGCAAAAGACAACAGAAAGATGAGCATATCAACCAATTCCCACTTTTCATATTTCTGTACCCTAAAAGACACAATTAATTCCCAAAATGACGCACTGCTATTGAAACTGCCAAGCCTGATAAATTTGCTCACCTTAAAAATAGATCATACCTGAACAACAGATGTGTTGATTCCCAAATACAATTCATTTGTTGCCCTCATTTCCATCTAGGTCTTCCTTTTCTTTAAGTTATAATATACAATTATCCAATGCTTAAACCCACTTTCACCATATAATAGGTTATTCTTCATGCTCTAAAGAATTCCTCCATGATTGAATCCCTCCACATGTTCATCCAGAGTCTCCACCTCTGACACACAACTGACTTCTATCCTTTCCATTGCTTCTCTCAACTCCAATTTCTGCCTTTTCCAGAGAAGGATTCCTCCTATCAAAGACTCAAAAGTCATTGAAACCTAACTTTAAAAGTGCATTACACATGCGTCAACCCAACCCGCCATAATTGTGATCCCCAGCATTGCCTCTACCGAAAGAAGGTTCCCACCTTGCCACTCACCTCCATCAATTCATTTTTCTAATTAAGTCAAAATGCTACAACCAGTGCAGGCCTAATATTAGTCTACTCACTACATTCATGCCTTACTATGTCCATCATCCTGCTCAATCTGTCAGCATTTTTGCCAACCATGCCATCATAGAAGCAGCATGATATCTACCTGATAGCTCACCCTACTCCTTCACTGAAGGGGTCTGAATTTCCCCATGGCTGCTTATGCAACTCTCATCTTATGTCATCTTAAGAAGAACATTCAAAATATGCAAATCATTCCACTAAAAGAAATTCTACCATGCACAAAATTTTATTCTCCAAGACAGCATGCAGCTTTGTTCTTCAATCTTCATATGATGTTGGGCACGCATCATGCACTCAAACGTCAAATTTTTGGTCAGCACAGATCTGTCATGACTCAATATAACCCCCCCCCCCCCCCCCCAAACGCCCACCAAAAAGGAGAAGAAGAAGAAGCTTTTTAAAGCTCCATTTTCTCCAAAAAGGAAAAAGAAAAAGAAAAATTGTTTGTCTATAACAACAGAAAATAATATGCTAATTTTTGTTCAAAAAATGATAATTCAACAGTAATTATGCTTTCAAGGAACATATTGTCTTAAATCACTCGATGATGGTAATGAAATAAATAGAAACAGAGAACAGAAGAGAATTTACTTACAAGAGCATGCTCCCCTGTTTCGAAGATTCGTAAATCCAAGACCTAACAGAGCAAGAAAGAGATAGGACAGACCGAACAAAAGATATAAGAGAAGTAATTATAAAGTTAGAACAAGGACAGATCAAGAAATTCAAGAAAGAGGAAGGAATATAGAATTTAAATTCGTAAATGCACACAGACTGTGAAAACAAAACGCAAATATAACAAGTTATTTCAAACCAATTCAATAAGAGCAACAGATTGGAGATTACCTCACCACGGTCTTCATATATATAGTCCAACCCTTTGTAGTTTGGCGGATGGCCAACAGATAAATACTGAAACAGATCAACAGAAGCATTCAGCAGATGCAAGGAAAAATCAAAACAGAACAAGTTAAGGAAGTTGCTCATTGCATGCTCTGTTAATTATGTCAAACCATGGTTATAGGTAGAGCTCACATGTGCAATAAGAATGGTTTACAGAGATCACTGGTAAGTCATTGAATAACACAAAATATTGTATGAAAAATTAAGGACGATTTAGTGTAAAGAAAGAAGCTAAAAAATAGTAAGTAATGCCAAACTTAAAGCCTATGATGATTTATATAATAAACTAGATACGAAAGAAAGTGAAAAAACTATATAAACTAGCAAAACTAAGAGAAAAGAAAACAAAAGATCTTGACTATATTAAATATATTAAAGATGAAGATGAAAGAGTCTTAGTAAAAAAGAAGAGATAAAAGAACGATGAAAAAGTTATTTTCAAAAATTATTAATAAAAATAATTTAGTAAATTTAAGGGTAGAAGGATGTGATAACCTAGGACTAACAAATGAACATATATTTTTTTGTAGATTTAGCATGTTTGAGATTAACAAGGCTTTGAGTAAAATGAAAAATGCAAAGGCATTAGGACCAGATGCGACCCCTATTGAGGTTTGTAAAGGCTTAGGAGAAATTGGAGTCATGTGATTAATCAATTTATTTAACAGGATTGTAGCAACTAAAAGAATGCTAGATGATTGAAGAAAAAGTACATTAATACCCATATATAAAAATAAAGGAGATATTCAAAACTATGCAAATTATAGAGGGATTAAGCTAATGAGTCATAAATGAAATTATAGGAGAAAATAATAGAAAATCGAATAAGAGCTGAAACTTTGGTGTCAAATAATCAATTTGGATTTATACCTGAAAGATCGACTATGGAAGCTATTTATTTATTAAGAAATTGATGAAGAGGTATAGAAAAATAAAAAAGACCTTGATATGGTTTTTATTGATTTAGAGAAAGCATATAATAGAGTACCTAGAGAAATAACATGATGAGTTTTAGAAAAAAAAGGAGTTACCAAAAGGTACATAGAATTGATAAAAGATATGTATGATAGAGCAATAACTATTATTAAAACAATAATAGGAGAAACTAGTGAGTTTTCAATTACTGTAGGTTTACATCAAGGATCTGCCTTTAGTCCGTATCTTTTTATATTAGTTATGGATGAATTAACTAAACATATTCAAGATGATATCCCATGGTGTATGTTATTTGCAGATGATATAGTGTTGATTGATGAAACTAAATCTGGAGTAAATGCTAAGCTAAAGATTTGGAGAGAGGCTTTAGAATCTAAAAGTTTTAAGGTTAGTAGAACTAAAACTGAATACATGAAATACAATTTTAGTGAGAGTAGAAATACAAATGAAGAAACAATGAAGATTGCAAGCCAAGAGATATCAAGGAGTGAAAAATTTAGATATTTGGGATTAATTATCCAGCAAGAAGGTGAAATAGATGAAGATGTGAATCATAGAGTTAAAGCAGGATGGATTAAGTGGAGTAGTACTTCAGGAGTATTATATGATCGGCACATCCCATTAAAATTAAAAAAAATTATAAAACCGCTATTAGGCCAGCTATACTATATGGAACAGAATGTTGGGCAATATTGAAACAACATAAGAATAAATTAAGTGTAACAAAAATGCGTATGTTAAGATGGATATATGGTAAAACTTTAGAATTAGAAATAAACATAAAAGAGAAATGATAGGAGTAAGCCTAATTGAAGATAAAATGAAAGAAAATCGATTACGGTAGTTTGAACATATACAACGTAGACCTTTAGATGCTCCAGTTAGAAAGAATGATTTTTTAACAATTCATGGTAAGGATAGAGGTAGACCTAAAATAACATGGACAAAAGTAATTAAAAAAGATATAACTATTTGTAATTTGAATGGCGGCTTGGTCTTGAATAGAGCAGAGTGGAGGAAGCAGATTCATGTAGCCGACCCCATGTAGTTGGGAAAAGGCTTAGATGAGTTGAGTTGAGAAAATTAAGGATAGTTTAGATCATTTATTGCAGTTTTACCACATTTTGCAATTAAACAGGGCATGACATGAGCATACATAAATTTTATTTAAATAACATAGAAACCGATTGAGACCTTCTATTAATAGTAGTCTTGTCAAAGGCACACCTTAGACACACTTAAGGTACAAAGCATTAAATGTCTATTTCTTAAATCCTAAGCGAGGTGCCTTCATTTAGGTATATAAAATGAAAAAAATGCATGCTCTTAATCTAATTTGAAATATAAGAAAAGTGTATCTTTCTTAATAAGCTATATTTATAATCTTTTAAATTTATTATATTTATTAAACCATGTTAACTTTATAATGCACCATTGCATACACAATAATTTACTTATCCTATAGAAAAGCTAAAAATTAGAAGACAAAGAGACGGAAAGCCAAAAATTATGCTACTATCTAAGAAAAAGGAGAAAATACATCGATGGACTATATATATTTTAACTTAAAAAAAAGACTTTTTATTGAGCTAATAGACTAAATATATTATTATTATTATTCTTTTTCTATTATATATTATAAAACTTGCTTATGTAAATCATTTTTACATTTATTTAAAAATGTGAGCTTTATTTCGCTTGGGCATGTGCTTGCACTTTATGCCTGACCCTTTTAATAACAACAGTCAACAGGCACACAAGTGTCAAAACAGGCAGGTAAGCATGTACAAGGCCAAGATCAGTTGAAGCTCATAGCTCTTAGTAACAGAGCTCATTCATCAATTAGATTGAAAGAGTATAAACTACTTAATCAGCCAACAAGCATAGATCGTTGTTTGCATGTCCTAGAATTCAGCTCAGCATGCTAGGATTAAAAAAAAAAAAAACAAGGGAATAATTGAACAAAGTCAAGCAATGGTGTACACAGAAAATTGTGAGTGTGTGAGCATGCTTGCACAGGCGTATCTGTGTGTATTTGTGTGTGTGAGAGAGAGAATGAGAGAGAAGAGAGATTACATGGACGCTGTTTAGGTACTTCTCTTTGTCCACACGTACAATTTGTCCTTTCTTCACTGGAAAGAACAACAAGAAAAAACATATGATATTTCTTTTCTGGAAGAGACATCAGAATCAGAGCAGAGGGCATAGATACAGTTTTCTACAATGAGCCATTTCATAACCATAAGACAGCCATAATCAACGACCTTTATCTGAATCATCTGAGCCCAGCTTTATCACTCTCTTAGCCATTCATTTCAACCAAAGCTACATAATCTACCAAAATGCAAGCTTTCTGGCTCATCCAATAACAAAACCAACAGAAATATAAAGAATTAATGACCAACTTCAAACACCAATTTATATCACTGTGCCACTAGATAACAACGGCAGAACAATTATTCTTTATATCAAAATATCCTCATGAACAATCAATTATGTATCAAAAATTATTTTTCCTTCTTAAAATATAAAATCTGGCATCAATAAATTCAAAAATCAAAAGGTGTCAGTTATCCTCCAAGAAACATACTACGCTTCCAACTCATCAGTTTTGAGTATTGAAATCTTATGGAATCACAGCAGATGCATGGAAATCTTCACCATTGTGAAAAGCAAACTTGATGTAATCCTAACAAATACAAGAAATCATTAGAAACACTAACATAAGCTGCTCCCAAAATTATTGTTCATGAAAAAGGATTTTAGAAAAAAATATCATCTTTATATGATAAATAAGTAATGTAGTGACCAAAAAAAAGATATATGGATCCGCTGGGCAAGCTGACTTCCATTCCAATGATAAGGTTTGTCGAGATTCAGGATTTCGTCGACAAAATCGAGCGGGAAGAAGGCGGAGCTTACTTGAAAATTCGGGCTTCTTTGGCCGGGGAGAGGAGCCCGTGGAGGGCGGCGATGCGGCGGGAGTCTGGACGAGCTTCTCTTTCTCCGGCTCGGCAGAGCTCGCAGCCTTGATCCATGGGGTGGTCCGGGTCGGATGCTTTCTCACCAGGGCTTTGACGGCGAGGGGAAAGAAGCTAGTAGAGGAATAGAAGAAGAGAGAGCTGGAAGACGAGAGGAGAGACGCCATGGAAGCCATGGTCGAAAGCGGCGATGGTCCGACAACCGCGGCGCCCAGGTCGACAGGATTTGAGATTTATTTTCCGCCATTCGCTCCCGTTGGCGTTTCTTAAGATAAGGGAGCGCGCGCACATCCCATCGCAGCATGCCCACACGTTGAAATATTTTATACTTTCTTTTCTATCAAAATTTTATCTTGCTGGAGATGGATTTTTTTTTCATTTTAAAAAATTAATTTTGCAACGCTTGGATGGGAGGGGATACAAACTCGAGTGTATCTCCACTTTTTTCGTCATTCAAGTGCGAGTAAAATTAGAGAAGTTAGAAAATAAAATTTGTTAAAGTACATGACACGATTTTTTCATTTTCAAATCTAAAATTTAGGGTGATGAATTATTGAAGCTGCAACCTCAACGGCCATATACATATCATATTTGAATTATATGTACATCCTAAAGGGTAAATCAAATGTCATAGATCAAGAGATTGATAGGTGATTGATGGCATGAATCCTGCCCAATTCATCCAATGACAATAAGTGAATTTCCTCAATGATGAAACCGCAAGCTTTAAGAATGCGAGAAGTGTAAGAGATGCTTATCCATACTGCATGAAGCTCGACTATAAGGATAGATAAATCTAAAAGATCAAATTCATCTGCTGCTAACATGGCTTCATCTGACCTCAAATAATAAAAGCTGATTCTGCATATCTACCTCTGATACTATCATTAAAGTTAATTTGACAAAATCTAAAGATGGAAGCTTCTAAGAGATAAAAACCATATGATAATAGGCTGCTCAAGAAAAATCCAAACCTTTGTGCGTCCACTATTGTGATAGCTTGTTACATGTACATCAATTTTTTTTTTTTTACCCATGAATGAATAAGTAAGAAAGTATGAGAGAATAAATATATGCATTTATTTAACAATAGAAATAAAGTAGTTGATAAATATGTTTTACATGATCCAGTTACTACTGTAAAACACCAGCAGCAGCTTCTAAACCTTTTTTTTCCCATATCCCCTGCATGTATGGCGATGTGTCGATTTAGATATCTGGTAGAGACTCAAACCTACTCTATAGTGCTACTTTTTTTTTGGTTCTAAAAAAGATGAAAGTATTTCTTGTGAGAAAAGGATGATCAATAAGCATTAGACCTGGTATGGGACTAATTAGAAATTGATAGATCAAGTAAAGCCTAAAATCATAGTTCAAAAGTAGTGTTTTAAAGAGAGGAGAGAGAAAGTCTCGTTTTCGGTGTTTAGAAGGGTTCTCTACCGAGTCTGCTTTAAGATTCGGGCTCCGTCTTCGTCTTCTTTGATCTCCGGCTCTGTGGTCTGTCTCCTCGGCTCTGGTTCTCTATGTGATGGGGACTCAAGCTCAACAGCGCCCTGGTGACTCCGTCGGGGCTGGGCAGGCCGGCACGGCGTGGCATCGGGCCCGTGGCAGTGGGTTCGAATGGGTTGCTCCTTCGCCTCCCTAGTCGGTCGTGGCGGAGCTGGAACGGAGGTTCCCGAGTATAGTCCAAGTGCCGTTGCATTCTCTGGATGCTGAAGAAGAACGATGGGGGAGCCATGCTATCCTCGCTCGCTGCCTCTCTCGCTGGATTCTGCCGGAAATCATTGTTCGTGAGTTCCATCGAGCGGGACTGACTGGTGACATCGAAGCTCTGGCCTTAGCAAATAAGCACTTCATCTTCCATTTCTCTGATATCCGAGCTAAGGCTCTTGCACTGGGAAGACCATGGATTGTTAATGGACAAACTATCATCACTGCAGAGTGGCGTCCGGAATTCGTCCCAGTCGGCAGCTCCATCCACTCTGCTCTGCTCTGGATACGGTTGCCACAGCTTCCAATTGAGTTTTGGAGTGACGAAATTCTCTCGTCCATCCTTGCAGTGGCCGGGGAATTCCTTTACTCTGATGAATCGACCAAGGCAAGGAAGCGTGGAAGCTTTGCTCGGGCCTGTGTCCGAGTGGATTTAGGTTCGCCTCTCCGGCCAGGAACTCGGATCCGTGGAAGCAGAGACCCATTTTGGCAACAATTCTCATACGAAAATCTTGAAGGAATCTGTGATGATTGTGGATCAGTGCATCTCACTGGATCGGCCTTGCTGTGACGGATTCTTCCGCGGCGTCTTCCGGCCCTGCTTTTGGGCCCTGGATGGCTGCTATCAGACGCCGGAAATCCATCCAGGATCCTCCATCGGGTGACCGTCTTGCTCCTCCCGGGTCATCCCCTGCTTTGGCCGACGGATGGCAACTCCCTAAGAAACCAGCCCGCCGGCAGCCGAGCAGGGGGACTGCCTCGCTCTCTCCTTCCTCGGTGACGAGTCCCAGGGTGGGTTGGCCCTTGCGGAGAAGTCGGCTTCGATCCCAGGCGGCGTTGTCTCTGGCAGCCGAGCTGAGGAATTCCTGGGTTCAGTGAATGAATGAATGAGGAAGTCCTGTGCCGGTTGCTACTGTAGCAATGTTTCAGAAACAATTGCTTAAAGGGGCTGATAAGGGCAATGATTCCAATCCTTTTGCATGCTTAGAGCCCGATACATCGATTGATCAGCCTAAGTCCCGGGATGATGGCTACTCTGGCCCTTCCAAGAGGACCCGGCCTGTGGACCTTGTTCCTCAGCGAGTGGTTTCCAGGACCACTAAAGGGAAAGCGAAAACTTCTACTGGAGGAAAGCTAGATCACAGGGGTCTTTCACTTTTCTAGCAACTGGTGACTCTTCCCGGGGGTCTCTTGACCTCTCTGGGCCAGGGAATAAGAAGTCTCGTCGCAAGGAAAGGCCGGGTCTGCCGTCTGCTTCAGGTCTCTCCTTGCCAGTCCAGATGGAGGCAGCTAATCATGATTCGGCGGTCCTTCTGCTTAAGAAGGCTATCCTTCGGGGCGAGGAGGCTGAAGCCATGGAATCGTCCTGCTCTAAGGATCCGCTCTGCGGGATGTGGAAGTTGTATCCATGGACTCGTTCCATCCGGAGGATTGTAGGGGCAAGGAACCTGCTGTGGGTTCTCTTCCAGCTGACGACCGCCTTGTTGATGAGTTGATGGGAGATAGGGTGGGGGTCCCCCCCTTTCATGCCTCTGAATGAAGATTCTTGTCTGGAATGTGCGCGGAGCCCAGAAACCATCGTTTCGCTCTGCGTTTGGGAGGCTACTGCAGCTTCATGGTTTTGATATTTGTGTTCTTCTAGAAACTCGGTTATCGGGGACCAGTCTTGATCGATTCCGACGTATGGTCTCCAGATCTTGGGTTTCCTATGCTATTGACTCTGTTGGTCTCTCCGGAGGGATTGTGGTTTTGTGGAGAGCTGACAATATCAAAGTGGATGCATTTCATTACTGTGGTCAACAAGTTGCTCTGGTAGTTTCTGACGGATATCATGCTCCCTGGCTTCTATCGGGTGCTTATGCTAGCACTGACTTCAGGGTGCGCCGGGTGCTATGGGCTGAGATTCATTCTTTGCTTTCCCAGGGTATTCCTTCTCTTATTGCGGGTGATTTCAACTGCATTATCGGGGCCAATGAGAAAAGAGGTGGCAGGCATGCGGTTGATTCAGTGGAAAGATCTGAGTTCAGAAACTTCATTGCTTCAGCTGGTCTTTTGGATTTGGGATTCTCTGGGCCTCAGTTTACCTGGTGTAACAATCGTCAGGGTTCTGCTAGGGTGTGGGAAAGACTGGATAGAGCCTTGGCCAATCCTCAGTGGCTCCAGCTTTTTCCCTCAGCCAATGTTACTCATCTGTCTAGAATTGCTTCGGATCACTGTCCTATTCTGATTTCTACTGATGTGCCTTCTCCAGCAGAGTAGGGTGTTCCGATTTGAGAAATTATGGACTTTCTATTCTTCTGCTAGATCTGTCATCTCACAGGTTTGGCGGTTGCCTGTCAGAGGGAGTGCCACCTACAGACTTTCTCGGCGTCTGGTTCTTGCTAGACGTAGACTATGTAGTTGGAGTAAAGGGAGGTGGGGGATATTGCTCGACGGGTTGAGCAGACTGAGTCTATTATTTCGTCTCTGCAGTCAAAGGAGGACCAAGAGGGATTTCTTCCTGATTCTGATCTTTTGACCCTTAGAACCAACCTGTCTCTTCATCACTCTCTTTTATTACAACAGGAGACTTTTTGGAGGCAGAGATCCCGCATTCAGTGGATTCAGGAAGGGGACTCCAACACTAGATTCTTTCACCAGGCTACACTTAAACGCCGTGCTGCGAACCGCATTAGACGGCTTATTGATGAGGAGGGCAACCCTCAGGAGGAGTTCCATATGATCAGGGATCAGATGCTCCATTTCTTTCAGTCTAGATGGTCTGAGCACTCTGGTGAGGGGTACCCTATTTTCCCGGTCTCCCCTTCCTCTAGGGTTCTGATGTGGAGAATGCTCTTCTCATCCGTCCGATTTCTGAGGATGATATTCGGCGGGCTTTATGGGATCTTGGTATTGACAAGGCTCCTGGACCTGATGGGTTCCCGGCTGTTTTCTTTCGCCACTACTGGGATATTGTTGGACAGGAGGTGGTGCAAGCTATTCAGCTTGTTTTTCAGTCTAAAGCAATTCCAGCAGATTGGAATCGGACTCTTATCACCCTGGTGCCCAAACGCCCTGATGCTTCCTCTCCTCAGCACTTCCGGCCTATTAGTCTCTGCACCACCTTATACAAAGTATGTGCGCGCATCCTGGTTCCCGAATGTGTTCTGTGATGGCTCGCATCATCTCTCCACAGCAGGGGCTTTTCTCAGGGGGCGCAGCATCACTGACAATGCTCTGCTTGCTCAGGAATTCATGCATGACCTTCAGCGAGCTCCCAGCCGACAGGGTCTTATGGCTGTCAAGCTCGATATGGAGAGAGCTTATGATAGATTGAGCTGGGATTTCCTGCGCCACACTCTTTCTGGGTTTGGATTTACGGAGCTCTTTGTTGACTGGGTGATGGCCTGTGTTTACCGGCCTTCCTTCTCTCTCCTTATTAATGGTGGTCAGACTGATTATTTTCACTCGGAGGTTGGGTTGAGACAGGGTTGCCCTCTTTCGCCTTTCCTGTTCATTCTCTCGGCCGATTCTTTCTCCCGGGCGCTATCTCAGGCTCAGGATAGCAACTCTTTGGTCCCTTATACTGCTGGTCCCCAAGGGCCCTCCCTTTCTCACCTTATGTTCGCTGATGATTGCATTCTTCTGGGAAGGGCCACTGTTCGCAATGCTATCACTTTTGCTACTATCATTCAGTCTTACTGTAGTGCTTCAGGGCAAAAAGTCAATATCACTAAATCTTTGATCTGTTTCAGCCCTAGGACGAAGCCTACTGTTAGAGGGACTATTTCACAGATTATGGGTATTCCTAATCAGGCTGATCAGCTATCCTATCTTGGAATACCTATTACGGGGAGGCGGCCTCGCATCTCTGACTTCAGTAACTTAGTTAGCCGGGTCCGTGACAGATTGGATG
>UESW01003391.1:21827-81274 GCA_900491605.1 Calamus simplicifolius
TTCTATGCCGATTACCGAGGGTGGGCTCGGGATCCAGTCGCTCATTGTTAGGAGGGATGCTCTGATTGCGAGGCATGCTACGCGGTTCTTGCTTGATCCGCACTGTTTGTGGAGCTCATTTATGCGGGCCAAATATGGAGACTGGAATTCTTCCTCTCTCCTTAGCTTTTCCCTGGGTACTCTTTTTTCTGGAAAGAGGTTTGCCGGCATGCTCCGACTTTTTTGGACAGCATCTCTTGGTCGCTAGGTGATGGGGTTTCTGTTGATATTGTTCATTACACTGGATTGCTGACCTTCCTCTGTCCCGTTGGCCGACTTTTGTGAGTTCTGACATCCCTCAGGGTATGAGGGTGATTGACTTATTCGGTCCGGATCGCTCTGCTTGGTCTTCTTCTATGGTCTCTAGTTTCTTTGGAGTTGAGCTTTGCCGGCGCATTCTTGCCATTCCTCTTACTCCGGGTCCCACCCCTGATATTAGGGTTTGGAGGAGATCATGTCTGTCCCGTGCTCCTATAAGAGATCTTGTTGAGATTTACAGCCCTCAACCTCAGCATTCGATTGATTTGAAGTGGATCTGGCATCTCCCCATTCATCCCAGGGTGCAGCTTTTTATGTGGAAACTTGCATGGAACACACTCCCTACTTGTTCCCTGCTTTCCGCGAGAGGTATGAGCATTCTGCCTACTTGCCCATTATGTGGTAGGGAGGATGAGATGGTTGGTCATACAATCTTCAGTTGCTCTCAGGCAAGACAGACTTGGCAGATTTCAGGTGATGGTCCTTGCGATCAGGGGTCTGAATCCCTGTGTAGTCACTTTTTGAGTATCATCAGAGAGGATATGGGAAGAGGATTCCACCTACTGGTTCGAGGAGGGCTTACACTGCTTATCAGATTTGGTTATCTCGGAATCGACTTCTGTTCGCTGATGAGACTATTCATCCTAGCAGGGTTGTTAGGGCCGCCTTCTCCTTAGCTGCTGAGTATACATTCCATCAGAGATTTCGTGTTTTTGCTACCCTGGCCACTGGGACTCCCTGCTACTTCGGCAGCGTACCGGCATACGGTCTTCATTTCTTGGGAGCCCCCACCTCCAGGGTTTGTTAAAATCAACTTTGATGGTAGTGTTCGCGGCAGATGTGCAGGCTTGGCGTTCGTGATTCGTGGGCCTGACGGTGAGATGCTGGCGTCTGGTGGATTTGGTCTTCTTGATTCCATAGTGCCCCTTGCGGAGTTGTGTGCTGCTTGGGCTGGTATCTGTTGTGCTATTCGCTGTCTGGGAGCTCGCAGCATTATTGTTGAAGGGGATTCCATTACTGTTATCCGCTGGATTAGGCAGGACTTCCGCGCCGTCTGCCTATCATCTCCCTGATTGGAGATATTCATTCTATCCTTCGGGTATATCTTGCTACAGGATTAGGCATATCTACCGGAAAGCCAACTTTGCGTCAGATTGGATTGCTGCTAGGATGACGTCTCATTCTGGTTCTTGGAGCTGGAAACGGAGTGAACCTTGCCCTCCTATTCTTTTCCAAATTTTGTACTCTGATATATCGGGTTTGACTCATCCTAAATTGATGTAAGCACCGTCTATACTAAAAAAAAAATAAATAAATAAATAAATAGATAAATAATTGCCAGATATCTTTACGCATTCATGAACCAAATGTCCCCAATACTAGCTTACCCGATATGGAGAGCAGAATTGTGCTACCCCTCTCCAGTCTCCAGAGCATCAGTCAGGATGGGAATCCAACTTAAATGCAACACTAATGCGCCGACGCACGGATGAGTCAGCTAAACATTTACTGTCTTTCTAGCGAGGGGATTTTCTCGTATAGAACAGGAGGAATATATATATATATATATATATATAATATATATATATATATATATATATATATATATATATAGAATACAAATGGAATCGGTCTTGTTCTGAGTCTTCTCATTTTAGCAAGAGACTGCCACAGGTCACCCTGACGTCGAACGTCGCCCAGCATCGATATGATGTGGCAGTCACAGAGGTCGACTGACACCCTGAGAGTGGCCCAACCCCACGTGAGTGAGAAACGGAGCAGGGAATCGAGCATGGTTCAGCAGCCGCACTCTGATCACAAACCCAAAGGCAAAGATGGATTAAAAAAGAATTTAGCGAGAGGACAGATACCGCCACTTTGATCACTGCTTCCCGGCCTGCATGCAGTGCTACTAGCTCTCACTGCCCTTGGGCTTGTGGTGGTCCAACTCGTACTCTTCTGCTGCTTGGAGTGGAGTTCTGGGCTTGGATGGGCTGAGCCCATATCAGAAGGTCGTGGGCGCACTTTTTCAGTCGGTCAACTCACGGCACGCTGGCGAATCCATCGTGAGCTCTCTACCGTCTCGCCAGCCATCTTGGTGCTCTTCGTGGTCATGATGTAAGTAGTCATTCTTTCTACTGTCCTTTTAGGTAGTGTTTGATATGGGGGATAAGGAAGGATATCCCCTGGATATCCCTTCTTATTCCCAAATGCTATAGCTAGAAGGGATAAGTCTAAAAAAATTTAACCAGGGAACCCATGAACAACTAAGGTAGTGTTTGATAGGAAAAATATTATCCATGGATAAGTGTACGGGATAGAGTTTATCCCCTAGCTATCCCTAGGGATATCCCTTGGCTATCCCATTGATCATATCAAATGCAAAAAGGTAAATCCATAGGATAACCTTTTTTTACTCTTATTTGGAGGGATAACCAGTTATTCCTACATTTTCTAGGGAATAAATTGAGGGGATATCCCATGGTTAACCATGGTTAACCATGGTTAACCATGGATTATTCCTTTGGTTAACTTTATTTTCTGCTATCCCTTATAGTTATGACTTTTGGAAATAAGAGGGGATATCCCTTGGATATCCCTTCTTATCCCCTATTCAAACACTACCTAAAGTTATCCCTTGATGGTAGACTTGTAATTTTAAAAAAATACTTATTTCCTCAGCTACCTCCTAGATAAATGTTATCCCGTACATTTATCCAGGGATAGATTTTGGGCTATCAAACACTACCTTAATTTTCATGACACGTCATGGCCCGACAGACTTGTTATCTTCGGTAGTGTTTGGGTGCCTATTCCTGGTTGGAACAGGCCTGATTTCATGCTATCCCTTCAAATAAGTATAAAAAAATTAATAGATTCATAAAAATTAATATTTAATAAAATATTTTATTTAAAAATTTTTTTTATATTTTTTATAAAATAATTATATTTTTATTTATCGTATTCAAAGATAAAGATTAAAAAAATTTAACTATTATCCTTTTATAGAAAAAATTTATGATATTAAATATAAAAGAGAAAAAGATGTAGCCTTAACTGACCATTACTAATATATGTATATAGCAATATCTATCCTAAAAGGTAATGATATAATTCACTTTTCTCTTGCTAACTAATATTAATATATTTACATAACATGCAAACTTTAATAGATCATAATAAATTAATTAATAAAAAATAATTTATTTATATATTATATTAATAAATAAATTAATAATCCATTTTTTCTTATCATTTGGTCAGGGGTATTTTTAAAATTTCTAAAAAAATCTTTATCTATTCCTAATGGAATATAGGCTTATTCCCATGTGTTCAAATACCATTTGAAATAACACTGCATTAATTGCACTAAAATAAGATGGAATACCCAATTTTAAACCAAACAAAAATATGGAATAACAAGAGAAATAAACTATTTCTAGAAAATTCGTATTTCTATTCCTGTAATAATTTTTTGATATCCAAACACCACCTTCGGGTATGGCAACCATGCTCGAGTCAATGTGTCAGGGTGACTTTATACAGAAACCACCCAATGAAGCCTTGCAGTTTTCAGAGGATTTAGCATAAAAGAGCCTACAATGGAAGGAAACTAAGGAATCTAAAACAACATTATCAAGAGATGGTATGCACCAATTCTCTCCATCTATAGCTGAAGAAGCTAAGATAGCATCTCTAATTCGTAGGATAGAAGCCTTAGAACTCAAGGGACAGGCCTCAATAAATCATATAAACCAAGTATCCATACTTGTCTACACTGGATGTAATGAGCCAGGACATATAGTAGAAGAGTGCCCCCACTTCATGACCCAAACTGAAAATAGTTGTGCACAGGTGAATGCGATCTATCAAAAAACAACCAATAATCCCTATGCACCAACCTACAACCCAGGGTAGAGGAACCATCCAAACTTTGCCTGGTCACAAGGTCTTAGTGTAGGTGGTCCCAACTTCAACCAGCCTAACCCAAGGCCCAATCATACAGAAAATAACCCACCAATCAATGATAATGAAAGAGATATAGTTTCCTAAATAAAGCTTTGGAAACCCTAGTTAAATCCCAAGCTGACACGTATGCCATGATAAATAGCACCAATGCCACCCTGAATAACTTTATGCAAAACATAGGGCAACAGCTATCCACCAATACTCAGGCCATAGCTTGTTTGGAGATGCAAGTAGGTCAGTTAGCCACAACTATAAGTGAAAGTGAACGGAATAATCTACTGAGTCAGCCCGAACCTAATCCTAAGAACCTAAGCATCCAAGGATCAAAACAAGGAGCCCAGATTAACCAACTAAGTTTCATTCATAAATTAAGATCTGAAAAATAGATAGATAACCAAGTGGATATATACGAGGAAGAAGAATTAGAAATCCCACCACTTGAATAACTTATTGAGCTAGGTCAACCCGAAACACCTAAAGCATTGGAGTCTGATGTAATGCCCAACCCACCAGTTAAGCCCTTGCTAGAACGAGATGAATCAAAAATCAGGATTGTAGCACCATTCCCAAATAAACTTAAGCTCAATCTAAATTCAGTCCAATTCAATAAGATTTTTAAGTTCTTTAAGCAAGTTAAAGTAAACATTTCCTTACTGGACATGATCCAACAGGTCCCAGACTATGCTAAATTCATTAAAGATCTATGTACCAAAAAGAAGACCACCAATGTGCCCAAAAGAGCCTTTCTAGCAGCAAGTATGAGCTCTTACCTGTCAAACCACATGCCAATAAAATACAAAATCCAGGGTCACCCACTATTTCATGCATTATGGGGAACACCCTCATAAACAGGGCTCTATTAGACTTAGGGGCGAGTGTTATATATTGCCATACTCTGTATATGAGAAAGTAGGGTTGGAATGATCCTACAACTAGTTGATCGCTCTTTAAAAGTACCTAGGGGAATAGTAGAGGACGTGTTGCTCAAAGTTGTTGACTTTATCTTTCTGGTGGACTTTATGATTTTAGAAACTAAACTGATGATTAACCCAAAGAGTCACATCCCTGTTATTTTAGGTTGACCATTTTTGGCTACAGGTAATGCCCTAATTAATTGCCGAAATGGATTAATGAAACTTTTTTTTGGGAATATCAATTGATCTTAATATTTTCAATCTTACTAATATACATCAAACGAGCGACTCAAATTATGTTCAGGATACTATTTATGATCTAACTGACCTTAGTGACAAAGAGTTTGACTAGAAATCTGCATGAACCAAGATGGGGAGCAAATTAATGAGGTTGCTATAATTGATGAAAAATCAGGATGAGAACCTACAACTGAACTATTAGAGAAAGTACTTGAACCATTACCTAAACCATCAACAGAGGAAGCACCCAAATTAGAGCTGAAACCATTTTTCAAGCACCTCAAATATGCATACCTAGGTCCGTCAGAAACCCTACTTGTGATTATTTCAGCCAACCTAGACTCCTCACAAGAAGAAAAACTACTGAATGTCCTAAGAAAAATAAAGAAGCATTAGGATGGACCATGGCTAACATAAAAGGGATTAGCCCCTCGATTGTTCAACATAGGATTCGCTTAGGGGAAGAAGCCAAGCCTACAAGAAAACCCCAAAGGAGACTTAACCCAGCCATGAAGGAAGTAGTAAGGAAAGAGATCATCAAACTCCTTGACAATGAATAATTTATCCTATTTCAGATAGTTCTTGGGTAAGTCTTGTGCAAGTGGTGCCCAAGAAGTCAGGAGTCACTGTGATACAAAATTACAACAATGAGTTGGTACCTACAAGAATTAAATTGGATGGAGGGTCTGCATCGATTATAGAAAATTAAATGTAGCCACCAAGAAGGATCACTTTCCTTTGCCCTTTATAGACTAAATGTTAGAACGATTAGCAGGGCATGAATTTTACTATTTTCTGGATGGATACTCTGGTTATAATCAAATTGCAATAGCCCTAGAGGATCAAGAGAAGACAATATTTACCTATCCATATGGAACCTTTGCCTATAGACGTATGCCCTTTGGCTTGTGTAATGCACCATCTACCTTTCAAAGATGCATGATTAGTATTTTCTCTGATATGATATAATGGTTCCTTGAGATTTTTATGGATAACTTTTTCATTTTTGGGTCTACTTTTTTTGAATGCCTATATCACCTTAGACTAGTCATAGAAAGATGCATGAAAAAGCATCTAGTACTAAATTGAAAGAAATGCTAATTTATGGTGAAGGAAGGTGATATGAACCTCACCGACAAGGTGACAAAACCTTACACCGAATTTGGAATCAAACCCCAAAATCTTCAAAGCATAAGTTTGTTGAGCCCTGACCCGTTATCTAGCAAGATAAGAACTAAAGACAATGGATAGGAAGATGTCACACCTAGAATCTCAAGAATGCCCAAGAACTCTAGATGATAAGTTGGTTGTTTGAACGCCACAAGAATTAACTTGATAAGTTCAAGATTCTTCTCAAGAAAATAAGAAGAACACAAAAACCTCACAAACTCATCAATAATAATATGCAAATAAAACCAAAGGGTTTACTATATATAGGAGTCAAATTTCAACTCTACTAAGGACCCAATGCATGACTTGGAAATCCATAATGGTGTTTTTCAAGCTAAAATTAATCCCCAAAATGGCTAAAAATATTCAGAAATAACAGATAAGGTAACTAGAAAAGTCATCCTTCAAAAGGTGCCCATAAATTACATATATGGCGCTCCAAATAGGAAGGTATGCCAAAATTATGAATCTAATAAGTTGGCCTTCAAGAATGGCTAGAAAACATGGCCCACAAATAGGAAATTAAGTATGCCAAAATTATGAATATGACAAGTTAGCCTCCAAGAATGGCTAGAAAACGTGCACCCATAAATAGAAAAATATACCAAAATTACAAATCTAACAAGTTGGCCTTCAAGAATGGCTAGAAAATGTGTTCATCTCAAGGGGAATCTTCTAGAGCCTTAATCACATTGACGAAACACTCTTGGGTTTGTTTTGGACTCTTGTCGGGCCTCCATGTGTAAGCCACTTCGTCAACTTGCTAAACTAGCCCATTCAAAGCTTCCTTGAA
Organism: Calamus simplicifolius; assembly: GCA_900491605.1. Lineage (NCBI taxonomy): Eukaryota > Viridiplantae > Streptophyta > Magnoliopsida > Arecales > Arecaceae > Calamus > Calamus simplicifolius. The sequence goes on from UESW01003391.1 coordinate 29,211, forward strand.
ATGCTTGGCTCTAAGTCTTATAATTGGCCTGCTTGGAAGAGACAAAGGATCAAGAGAATCCCAATCATGCTTGAGTGTAGCTCCATTTGCATCATTATCTTTCTCTTGGAAAGGATTTGTCCTCAAATCATCACTTACAACAGAAGGAGATAAGTTAGAAACATTAAAGCTAGCACTAACACCATACTCACCTGGTAGATCAAGTTTGTAGGCCTAGCGTTGTCATTGATGTGTTCCACCACTTGAAATGGTCCATCGCCCCTTGGCAGGAGTTTAGAACTCCTTTGAGTAGATAAAAAGGCCTCCTTGTACAAGAGCACTATAAGGGGCTGATGAAAAATTAAAACTCTCTTGATCTTACTTTCTTTGCAATGAAATTGTATCTTTCCTCTCTTTCACACACTAAGGTCGAATTCTCTTCTCTCTCCTTTTTTCTCTTATTAACAATTTTCTCACTGTCCTTTTCTCTCTCTTTTTTTCTTTTCTCACATGTTCAGCTTCACTCAATTTTTCTTCTTTTTTTTTCCTTTTCTCTCGCTCTTGACAACTTCAATTGATCATCAAGAACCTATTTCGGAGTCATTGGCACAAGTGACATATACTGCTTATTAATAATAAAAGAGTATCTATTGGTGAGACTGTCATGTGTGGCTCACCAATCGTATTGCTACGATCTTTCCAACAAGATATGACATGCATGCATAGGGACATCACAAAGCACCTTGTCGTCATATTTTCCTACAAAAAATGCCACCATCACTTGTTTAGTTACTTTGATTTCTCATAATCATTCAACCATTGAAGTCGATAAGGTTTTGGATGCTTCAAAGTAGGTAACGCACATTTCTTCACTAACTCAGTACTAGCCACGTTCGTGCAACTCCTGCCATCAATTATCATGCTGCAAACTTTGTTATTCATAAAATACCGAGTGTGAAACAAATTCTTTCGCCGATTACTTTCTTCTTTTACTTGCACACTAAAAGCTCATCTTGCCACCAATGACTCACCAACTATAGTACATTCCCCATCATAGGCATCTTCAAGAGGTGGCATGACATCAGCTTCTTCTTCTTCTTTATCTTCCGAAGCGAGCTCTCCTTGTAGTGTAATCACCATTACCCTCTTGTTCGGGCACTCATGAGCTATGTGACCCTTGCCTTGACATTTAAAACACTCAATTTCATGACTTTTAGTCGTAGTTGGCTCGGTGCTACCTTGTTTCGGTGCAACAACTTGTTTGGCATCTTTAGAGGGCTCGGTCCTCAGCTTGTATGATGGAAATTCATCCCGTTTAGGGGTTAGTTTTCATATATTTGGAGCAACCGCAATTGATCCCCTCCTAATCAAGTTTCTTCACCTCATTTTTTGCTCAATTTTGATGGCCATGTGCACCATGTCTTCTAATTCTACATAATGCTGCATCTCCACTCGATCATGTATTTCTAGGTTCAATCCTTGCAAGAACCTTGTCATGGTCGCCTCATGGTCCTCTTCCACATTAGCACGGATCATAGCAATCTCCATCTCCTTATGATACTCATCAACACTCCTACTACCTTGGGTGAGGCATTAGAGTTTATTGTACAACTCCCGATAGTAGTAGCTTGGGACGAACCTTTTTAGCCTACCCATTCTAGCTTCTCTATTTTCATAACCACGCCTAAACATGCCCCGGTTTAAATGTGGTTCTTCAATTTTCTCTTAATCATCATCATCTTATATATCTCCTTATTGTTCACCCTATGGTACATACCTAGACTGCCTAATGGAATTGTTTCGCCTCTGCCCCCTAGGTGTTTCCTCCTCCAACCTATCTATCCTCTCATGCAATGGTTCCAATTCAGCCTTCATCATTCATTTCATCTCCCCCATCAATGCTTGTAATTGTGGGTTCGGAAGGGCTTATTGTTGAACCTTCTCGGTTGAGTTTTCTTCTTGGTTGAGCGACATGTTTAAGATCAAGAAAATAGGATTAAGGAAACTCACTAGCACTCCCTCACATGTTTCACTCACTAGATTTGGCTTTTGTTTTGATGTTCTCACCACTATTACCTTTTCCACTCTTTTATGTCTTCTTGGATTCTTAATCAGACTCAAGGAACAACCAAGAATCAAGCAGCAATTCAAATTGAGAATTCAACCAACCAACCACAAGAGTAAAAAAAAGTCAAGAAAAAAAGAAACTTCAAAAGGAAGCAAAAGACATGTCAAAGAAATAACTGAAATGCAAAAAGGAATAAGAACAAACAAAGTAGATTTGTTTAAGAAAGAAAACAACTCGCCATAAATAAGGCCTACCAAAAGGAATAAGACAAACAAAGCCGATTTATTTAGGAAAGAAAACAACTTGCCATAAACAAAGACCTTCCAAAAAGAATAAGACAAAACGCAGATTTATTTAAAAAATGAAACAACTCGCGCCTTCCAAAAGAATAAGACAAACAAAGTAGAATTATTTAAGAAATGAAATAACTTGCCATAAATAAAGGTCTTCCAAAAAGAATAAGACAAACAAAGCAGATTTGTTTAAGAGAGGAAACAATTGCCATAATTGCTCCTCAATCACTAATCTCTTTTTTTCTTCTTTATGAATTATTCATTTAACTTCCCAGAATACTCAAAATCATTCAAAATTCTTGCTAAAATATCATACAATAGAATGCACCTCAATGAAGTAACTTTTCAACTTCTTCTATGTCTTTCAACTTTCTTTTTTTTATTTTTTTTTATTCATCTTTTCTTCCTTACTTCTTTTCTTTCTTTTTAACTCAAACTCAACATGACACGATTAAAAACATAAGAACAAAAGAAACATAATAGAATAAAGAATAAGAAAACTCTTAAAGGAACAAGAAAGAAATGAAATAAGAACAAAGATAATACGAAACAAGATTTGACTTTTTGATGCTTTTCTTTTTTTGAATATCAAGGAAATAAGAATTAAAAGATAGCAAAACTTGCCTTCGAACCAGGACTCTAATACCAAATAATATGAACCTCACCGACAAGGCAATGAAACTCGATACTAAATCTGGAATCAAATCCAAAAATCTTTAAAGCACAAGTTTGTTGAGCCCTGACTCGTTACATAGCAAGATAAGAGCCAAAGACCACAGATAGGAAGACGCCACACCTAGAATCTCAAGAACTCTAGATGATAAGCCGATTGTTTGAATGCCACAATAATTAACTTGATAAGTTCAAGAGTCTTATCAAGAAAATAAAAAGAACATAAAAACCTCACAAACTCATCAATAATAATCTGCAAATAAAATCAAAGGGTTTACAATATATAGGAGTCGAATTTCAACTCTACCAAGGACCCAACACATGCTAACTTAGAAATCTATAATGGCATTTTCTAAACTGAAATTAATCCCCAAAATGGCTGAAAAATTCAAAAATAATAGATAAGGTAACTAGAAAAGTCATTCCTCAAAAGGTACCCATAAATTACATATATGGCACCTACAAATAGGAAGGTAAGCCAAAATTACAAATCTAACAAGTTGACCTCCAAGAATGGCTAGAAAATATGCATCCACAAATAGAAAAGTATTCCAAATTATGAATCTGACATGTTGGCCTCCAAAAATGGCTAAAAAATATGTGCCAACAAATAGAAAAGTATGATAAAATTACGAATCTGACAAGTTGGCCTCCAAGAATGGCTAAAAAACACGTTCATCTCAAGAAGAATCTTCTAGAGCCTTAATCATGTTGACTAAACACTCTTGGGTTTGTTTTGGACTCTTGTCGGGCCTCCATATGTAAGCCACTTTGCCAACTTGCTGAACTAGCCCATTTAAAGCTTCCTTCAAATGCTTGGCTCTAAGTCTTGTAATTGGCCCGCTTGAAAGAGATAAAGGATCACAAGAATGCCAATTATGCTTGAGTGTAGCTCTATTTGCATCATTCTCCCTCTCTTGAAAAGAATTTGTTCTCAAATCGATCATCATCTACATCAAAAGGAGATAAGTCAGAAAGATTAAAGCTAGCACTAACACCATACTCACCTAGTAGATCAAGTTTGTAGGCATTGTCATTGATGCATTCCATCACTTGAAACAGTCCATCACTCCTTGGTAGGAGTTTAGAATGCCTTTGAGTAGATAAAAAGGCCTCCTTATATAAGAGCACTATAAGGGGCTGATGAGAAATTAAAACTCTCTTGATCTCACTTTTCTTTGCAATGAAATTATATCTTTCCTCTCTTGCACACACTAAGGCCAAACTCTCTTCTCTCTCTTTTTCCCTCTTATTAACATTTTTCTCACTCTTTAATTGTTTGCAAGGTAGGGGTCTTATCTAATCTACCTCTCTTAGGCATATACCATATCCTAAGATCACGACACGTTGATAGAGGATACAGGTCGTGTATACTAGATCAAAACCTCATTCAGAAAAATAACTCAAAAGATATATGAAAAAAGAGCATATTTTTTATTGCATAAAAATTAAAAAAAAAAAAGACAGAACTTGGTTATAGCTAGGCTTCATCATCATCCCAAGTTGAAAGAATCTAGCCATGCATTGCTACTACCAGCATCCCTTTCATAATTTTCATCTTCTAGGCCTAAATATAATGGTCTAAATAAATTTTAAAAAAAAACTTTTTAGAAACTTTTCAACTACTGCCTAGGGTCTTTCTTTTATAGAGCTCGTTTAGGGTTTCTTTTCAGTCAAAGTTGAAGTCAATCAGGCTTAAGATCGGTCAGATATCGTGAAAAAACTTCTTAGCCATCCATTTTATATCATAGTCCTTAGCTTGCATCGAGAATCATGCGAAATCATCTTTTTTTTTCTTTTCGAAAAATAGAGTCCCGATTTGAGTGCCATATACATCGTTGGACTCTAAAAATTGAGCTTTTTTACCTATAAACTCATTTTCTACAAACATTCATAAAAGTATCAATTCTTAATAAATTTAAAGTAATTAATATTTATTTTAATAATTAAATTAAAATAATAAATAAATTTATTAGTGGGCAAGTCTACCGGTCCGAATAGGACGAGGAGAGAATGTGGTGCTTACCTCCCATCTTATTGGTTGAGGATTATATATACATAAATAAAGAGAGAAGATGGTACTTGCCTCCCATGTTGGTTGAAGATTATATATATATATATATATATATATAGAGAGAGAGAGAGAGAGAGAGAACATAGTGCTTGCCTCCCATGTTGTTGGTTGAGGATTATATATATATATATATATATATATATATATATATATATAGAGAGAGAGAGAGAGAGAGAGAGAGCCTCACACGTTGTTGGTTGAGGATATATATATATATATATATATATATAAGAGAGAGAGAGAGATAGAGAACATAGTGCTTGCCTCCCATGTTGTTGGTTGAGGATTATATATATATATATATATATAGAGAGAGAGAGAGAGAGAGAGAGAGCATGGTGCTGGCCTCCCACGTTGTTGGTTGAGGATTATATATATATATTGTTCACATAGCCTAACTTTAAAGCATGTTTGGTTGTCTGAGAAGAGATGTCTCATTTGAAGGCCATCATTTCGATCGGATTGTTAATTGCTTGGCATTCCAGTTGGTTCGAAGCTTTTCTCCAGTCTAGTTAAAAAAGTATAATTATAAACCTACTTCTTTAGGGTATCCCTAAAATCGATCCTTCGAGATATGATTTGTCAATACATTGTTAATATTTTATTGAGATCCCTCTACTTCTTGGGAGTATGCCTAAAATCGATCCTTCGAGATATGATTTGTTAATACATTGTTAATATTTTATTCGCATCGTCTTGGCTAAAATAGCAAATGCAATGAAAAAGAAAGATCTTAGAACTCGTCTTGATGACAAGAAAATGTTTCAAATTTCCTCTATTTCGACAACACAAGAGCCTTCTTGCCGATGGTAGAGAGATAAGAGGAAGAGCTAGCCACTGGTAAAACCTATACCTCTCCAATTGTAACCGCTTGCCAAAAAAAAAAAAATCTTACACTAGGCACATGAATTAATCATGCACCCATGCCATCACGCATGCCATGACCCTTTTTCGCTTGCCAATCGGTCATTGTTGGGCCAACCGAGGATATGTCAGCCCTTAAGGTCCCCTATCCTCTCTTGACACCTATTCTCCCTAAGTGCAAGTGGGAGCTTGCTACCATTGGTTACCTGGTATTGCTAGTAATAGGAGTAGATTCCTCTCTTTCTAAGGTTATCTTTAATAATAATAATTTATTTTATAGTGATAATCTGAATTATTTATCATGAGACAATTCAGATTACCTCAAAAGAGATGGTTATCCACATTAACAAAGATATTGTAATTTGGTAAAAAAATTTAACAAATTGCTCCTGCCCTTTTCTCTTTCATAAAAATAAAATCATCCCCTTTTCTTCCATGAAAACAAAATCATTCTCTTCCCTTCTATAAAAACAAAATCATTCATTCCAAATATTGTTGTTGAATTATTTATATTACTTATTACTATTCAATTTATTATAAATTATATATTAATAATTTTTATTATGTATACGGCATATTTTGGATCCTATCTAGTCCATTTTGTTACGTGATTCGACTAAGTGACCCAAGAGGATGGCCCGCTCATAATCTCATGCATAGCTATATCATTGCATGGTCATGTCATACGAAATATGTCTGCATATTCCTAAAGGGTTGCATGGTAGCTTGTAGATTAGTGAAACAGTAAATATATCATGGCATGAAAGTACTTTGATGGGTTGCTTGATATATTGGTGAGGAGCAACTTTGCTTGTGGGACAAGGTCATACAGTCTGCACAAAAGTCTTTAGTTGTAGAGCACTCTTTGAAAATATCTATGCTATGACATGGAGGTGCACATAAACATTGTAATTGATCCTAAACGTATAGTTTCTTGTAGATACTCGAGGATACCACATGTGCTCAATTTGAGAGAGTTTTGAGCAGGGACATGGATGTGCTTGCTTGGTTACATGGCTAGACTACTGTGCATTTATATGTATGTTCAAAAGGACAGAGCTAGCCTTAGTATGTGGCATGTGGAGCATGAAACCAGCGTTTGAGTAATGAAAACACTCACCCGGTAACAAATAGCATCAATGCTAGTAATTGACAATCTCGAACAATTCTCAAAGAATTGATTACTCTAATGAAGAACTCGTGATAGCCTCAAGTGTATCAAATGGTGCAGCAAAATGGACTTAATGAAGAAAGATGTCACTACAACAAGATTGAATAATAGCAACGGTTTTTCCCTGATGCTTTTGGATGGCATCGAAAATTTCCAAAAGGATGCCAATTCTCTTTGAAAGCGTCGGCAATTAATGATGCTTTTAAGCATAGAAGAATTACCGACGCTTAAAACCATTGGAAATTGAAATATTTTATTTTTGGCTCAATTTTTTTTCCTTCTTCTTTCTGAAAGCTTGTCAATATTTTTTTGAAAGCGTCCGCAATCAAGCCTTTAACGATACTTTTAAACCTTGGGGCTTAACTACACTTAAAAGTGTCAGCCTTGGACTTTTTCTTAATCTTCCAGAACCCCCTCTCTTTTCTCCCGCACTGACAAACCTTAACCGCTCTCCCTTATCTTTTCTCTCCGATCCTGATCTCCGGATCCTCAGGTGAGATAAATCACTCCTTTTCTTTTTGCACCACTCCTTTCCTATCCCTAATAGATATTTGACCTTCTATTTCGTTGTTCTTTTTGCTCAAAATTCAATCCCACATCAAGAGCCGACGAGAAGGCCATCCAAGAAATCAGATCATCTAGTACTATTTTCTTCATTTTTATGTTTGGATCTTGTTGAGAAATTATTGAAACATAATTGCCCCAACTTTATTGATTTGATGATTTCCAAAAGCCATGAGTATCTTAAAGAAAACAATGTTTATTTATCAAAAACCTTGAGCTTATTCAAATTGAAAAGAATGAACTATCAATGGTTATATCAAATGAGTTTTGAATCTATTAGAAAAAGAAGTTTCAAGTTCTATGCTTAAAAGGATTTCAAAAAGGAATTTTTACACATTATAATTCAATCGATGAATTCTTGAAACATGTCTTGAATCCATGATAAACGTCATATTTAATGTATTCAAGTCAAATTTATATTTTAAATTTAATTGGGACAAGTTTTAAAGTCAATCAGAACATTTTTCTGATTTTTGTATCGGTCCCGAGCCGACTCAAGGGTTTCCGAGTCGACTCCCCAGTTTGCCTGTTTTCTCGAGTCGACCCTTGGCTTTTCAAGAGTCGACCCCTGAATTCTTGCGAGCCGACTCCTGTCTGTGCGAGCCGACTCCGCTCAAACAACAGAACCCATGTTTTTTGAGCACTTCTCGAGTCGACTCCCCATTTTCCTCGAGTCGACTCCCGACTTTCAGGAGCCGACACTTCTGTTTTCGCGAGTCGACCCTTCAATGTTAAAATGTTTCTATTTTGGTAATCGACTCGAGCCGACTCCCTCAGAGCTCGAGTCGACTCCGCGAAATCTGGGCGCGATTTTTAACGATGACACATCAGCCCCAACGGTAAGATTTTTGAATAACGGCTATTTTTCCTTGTCTCTAACGGATATATTTTTGCAGATTCTATAAATAGAGGAGTTCTTTTCAAATCAAAACAACCAGAGAAAATCAAAAAGAGAGAAAAGAATATCATTTGAAAAGAGGGAAAAACAGAGCATATTGGAAAAATCATTTAGCTCAAAGGAGAGTGATTCAAAAGGAGTGAAATCCAAGAGAAAGATTCGTCTACTCCTTCTCATCAATCCACAAGAGTCAAAAGAAAATCCAAGTGCATTTCAAAGGTCAAATCGGATTTTCAAAAGAGGAAAAAGCTTCATCTCAACTCCAAAGTCTTCAACGGTCAAGAATCTAGCTGAGGCGTGATTCAACACTTCTAGAGGAGTTAAAGAGAAGAAGGGAGAAAGCCCAAGCATCTACCATCTGCAAATTATCAGGCTTTTCTAACCCTTATATTTTGTACTTCATTTGTATATTTGCTCAAGGGGAGCACTTTATTGTTCAAACACTATCTTATTATTTGTTTGCTGATTCAATCAGTGGATTGAATAGTGGAGGTTGGTATACCTCGTTGCAAGCCGGAGTGCTTGTGTTGGGTTAGTTGTGAGCCCTAGAAAAACAACGTGTAGGGTTTTGTGCTGGTAAGCCCGAGTTAAAACCAGCTGGGTTCGTTGTGCACCCGGTAAAACAACAAGTTTGAGTTGTGAGCTTGGAAAACAACTCGGCTGTAATCTAGAGAGATTATAGTGTGGACCCAAGTGAATCTTGGGAGTGGACGTAGGTGCTGGTTGCACCGAACCACTATAAAATTATCTTGTGTTTGCCGTGCTATTTTCTCTATCTCTATCTCTCTTTATTTGCTTGTGCATTGCTTATTAGTTAGCCTCTCACTTGCACATCTTGCTAACTAATCAATTAAAGTTAAAAAGTCTTAAATTTTTAAGAACCCAATTCACCCCCCCCCTCTTGGGTTGCCATCTGGGCCAACAATTGGTATCAGAGCAAGTGCTCATTTAGAATTTGATCTCACGATCAAGGGCTAAAGATCCATATGGCAACACAAATTGGTTCAAGTTTTGCTGAAGGTCATTCTACGAATAGACCTCCACTTTTTAATGGCTCAAACTATTCTTATTGGAAAGCTAGAATGAGGATATTCATTCAAGCTTCTGATTATGAGCTTTGGGGTGTTATAATTAATGGACCTAGTACACCCACACACCTTATTGATGGCACTATTGTTCCTAAACCCGAAAGGGATTGGAATGATAATGATAGGAGAATGGCACAACTAAATGCTAAGCCATTAATATTTTATATTGTTCCTTAGATTCAAATGAATTCAACCGAATCTCAACTTGTAATTCCGCAAAAGAAATTTGGGATAGGTTGGAAATTACTCATGAAGGAACAAACCAAGTAAAGAATCAAAAATAAATATTTTGGTTCACAAATATGAATTGTTTACAATGGAACAAACTGAAACCATCACATGCATGTTCACTAGATTTACTGATATTGTGAATGGTCTGAAAAGTCTTGGTAGAATTTATTCTAATGCTGATCTTGTGCGTAAAATTCTTAGGTCACTACCAAGATCGTGGGAAGCAAAAGTCACTGCCATCCAAGAAGCAAAGGACCTCAATGCACTACCTTTAGAGGAGCTTCTAGGATCCTTAATGACCCACGAGTTAACAATGAAGCAGCATGTTGAGGAGGAAACAAAAAGAAGGAAAACTCTTGCCCTCAAGACTGCAGAAATGGAAGAGAGCAGCAGTGAAAGTAATGATGAAGATGATGAGGAAACTGCTCTCTTGGCCAAAAAATTCAGAAGGTTTATGAGAAAAAGGCCCTTCCATAAAAAGAAATTTGGAGCAAGNCATTTTATTTCTACTATTGTTATGATTGTTCTGGTAGATCTACGTTGTGTCAAATGCGCTATCCATTGGCCTTAAAATGGGAGTTGAAGAAGATATTATTGTTTAAACTGTTTCTTGGATTAATGAAGATTAATTTTTACAGAATATTCTTGTTGGATATGCAATGTACATTCATGAAGCAAGGATGAAATCAGCCATTAATTGTCTGTTAAGATGTCCCTTTCCGGAAGAAAAAAAACATAAATGACATAAAACTGTTCCAGACCAAGTGTATTATCCTTCCTGTTTCAGATTTTGTGTCAAGCTGGAAAATTCTTTAAGCAAGGCATGCCTTAGATATTTGTGTTAATGGCATTCTACTTTCTGATACTGTCTGGTTTGCTGGAATTTTTCCTACTTTTGTTGTTCCTAGTGCAACTCCTAACAACAGATATATCATAATTTCATCGTACTAGTTATCTAGCAGTAATTATAAAATGTTTTCATCACATTCTACATACTAGTAGAGTTTAGATGCTGTTGACTTTGCCATATTTTCTGGAAGTTCCACTGAACTAAATAATGCCTACTATTTGTTGAAGACCATGCTTATCATATCATGTACAATGATCATGTTCCACTACCAGTGGAATGCTAGATCTTTTACAACCCACATATCAAATAAGGCTTTTCTTCCTTGTGGAATTTTACGAATCTTAGCTTCTCATGTAAGGAGTCACTGGACTCTGAATATGGATAAAACATTTTGAGACACCACGGTGTAGGTCAAGAAGGGTTTCAAAGTATCCATAAACGAAGGCATAGAAGAGGACAGGAAGACCTAAGTCAATTGGAAATAGTCATGAAGACGTTAGAAAAGCTTGAGATGACAAAAAAATTGCAGAGCTGAAACTATGGTTTGGACCAAGGCTTGGTAGTTAGGCATCTGGCCAATTACCAATCTCTTACATTGGATGCATCTAGATCAATAGCAAAGGCTTAAGTTAGAACACAAAGGGAGCAATATTTGTAAGAAAAAGTCGGAATGTAGCTACCCGAGATTTGAGAAATGACTAGGGAAATGCAGTGCAAAAGATAAGAGCATTAAGAGTGACTGAATAGAGATTTAAGCTTTGCACCAATGGAATAAAATAGATAATTCCATCAGAGGCACAGGACTAATCATAACCAATAGCCACAATTAGATGGACAGGGCTGATGAGAATAAAGATACCAGTGACATAACCAAAAATGAACGCCTGCAATATACTCTGAATATTTACCAGTCTGATATTCATCCAACCAGGACAAAGCCTTTCATTCATTCAACCCAGCATTAGCTTGAAAAGTAGATATTCTTTGAATCAAGAAGTCACTGAAACCAAGTTATTTATCTACGTAAGGACCATTTGCAGACTACACACAGCCACAAGGCTTCTGTATTACATCAATGAATGCATTCACTTCATGTACTCCGATGGTAAAAATTGTAATTTCTTTAATGCAAAATGGTCAATTCTCAGACCAAGTAACTGCCATGTAGAAAAAAGAATCATTTGATAACAAGCCACACAAAAGCAGGCAGGCCTAGATGCAACAGCAAGATTGGTCCAAGTCTTAAAATCCGTCACATGGTTACTTAGGGCTTATATGTTCCCTTGTTCAGAGGTTGTGCACTATAATATTACAAAGCATGATCAATTCACAAATGAATTAATCCCTCTTTTCTTTGTTGATTTTAATTTTGAATTTCATCCCTCTTTTTTCAGAACACAGGAGGTCAAGTGAAGCTAGTGAGGCAGACTTTAACCGGTGAAAGTTTTTGCTCTTTTTTCTTTTAAACTAATCTTCATTTTTTTTAATTTATTTGTCCGTGCATTGCCTAGCAAGTTATTTGTCCGTGCATTGCCTAGCAAGTTATTCATACTTTCACAGAAATACTTAGCGACATGGATAAGAGTTGGATTGATTTGCCAAATAGGACGTCTACGGAATATATAGAGGGGATTAAGCAGTTCATTGCCTTCACCAATGGATTTGATAGTGAGCACATCAGTTGTCCCTGTAGAAAATGTGCGAACCGTTATTACTACACACGAGATATTGTACGAGAGCATTTGATTCTAAATGGGTTTTTGAAGAATTACAAGAATTGGACTAGACATGGGGAAGATTATGTTCCTTATTGCAGAGAGGAAAGAGTTGAGATGGAGGTCGATGTTACGACAGTTGATCCGATGATCGTGATGCTAAATGATATTGCATGCGGGTTAGCACCCGAAGACAGTTGCTGTGAGACTGATAGGGTGGGTGGGAGTAATCCTCGCTCGGGTGCAGATGAAGAAGCATTAAGGTATTTTGAAATTCTGGATGATGCGCAGACCGAATTGTATCCTGGATGTACGAATTTCAGTAAATTATCTTTTATTGTCGAGTTGTTACACTTGAAGGCTTTGAATCAGTGGACGGACACGTCCTTCGACATGCTGCTCCAGCTATTGCACAAAGTGCTTCCATTCGGTGCAAAGCTAGTTGAGTCCTACTACCATGCTCGCAAGTTAACTGAAAACTTAGGCTTCACATATGAGACTTTCGATGCATGCCCAAACAATTGTATGTTGTTTAGAAATGAGAATGCCGACCTCGATACGTGTATTGTGTGTAAAACTTCAAGGTGGAAGGACGATGGGGTTGGTCAGAATCGTCAGAGTAATTCGCGAAGTGTTTCGAATCGTGGGAAGCTTGTCGCTGTAAAGCAAGTGCGATATTTTCCACTCAAGCAAAGGCTAAAGAGGCTTTTTATGTCATCTAAAATTTCTAAATTGATGCGATGGCATGCAGAGCATGGTAGGGAGGATGAAAAGTTAACCCACCCAGTGGACTCCCCGGCATGGAAGGATTTCGACAAGAAACACCCGGACTTTGCCTTGGATAGTCGTAGTGTGCGGCTTGGGTTGGCTGCAGATGGTTTTAGCCCCTTCAGGTCCATGACCGGGGCAACTCATAGTACATGGCCAGTGGTGTTGGTTCCGTACAATCTTCCTCCTTGGTTATGTATGAAGCAACCTTTTCTGATCCTATCCACTCTTATTGACGGACCAAGGGGCCCTGGGGATAAAATTGACGTGTATATGCAGCCTTTAATTGACGAGTTGAATGAATTATGGGCCGAAGGTGTGATGACTTTTGATTCTGAAGGAAATGAAATGTTCAAACTTCGCGCTGCATTATTATGGACAATCAATGACTTCCCGGCATATGCGAATTTGTCAGGTTGGAGCACGAAGGGGAATTTGCCTGTCCTTGTTGCAATCAGAGTAAAAAGTCAACCTGGCTAAAACATGGCAAAAAGTGGGCTTACACAGGTCACAGACGTTTTTTACCTCCATTGCATAGGTTCAGAAGGGATAAAGTGTCATTCGATGGCACTCGAGAATATGGTCCAACACCACAAATAATGACTGGGGTTGATTTGTTATCACAACTTGAACAAGAGCAAATACGCACAGTATATGATTTCCAAGATCTATTAGCCCCTCCATTGCCTGCTATTCCTGGTGCGAACAGAAGGCGAAGTCATAACTGGAAGAAGAAAAGTATTTTTTACGAGTTACCGTATTGGAAAGACAATTTACTGAGGCACAACTTGGATGTTATGCACATTGAGAAAAATGTGTGATAATATATTATGGACCCTTCTCGGTGTTAAGGGAAAGTCCAAAGATAGTGCCAATACACGTCGTGATTTGCAGGAAATGGGCTTGCGGAAACCACTACACTTACAGATGACAGAGTCTAACAAGGCATACATGCCTCCTGCACAGTACACGATGAGTAAAGATGAGAAGGAGGCATTTCTTTCCATTTTGAAAGGGGTTAAGGTGCCTGACGGCTATTGTTCTAATATTTCTAAGCGTGTGAATATGAAAGAAAGGACTTTACAAGGTTTGAAGAGTCATGACAATCACATTCTCATTCAACAATTAATTCCTATTGCAATCCGAAATTGTTTACCTAAGAATGTTGTTGAGCCCTTGATTGAGGTGAGTAACTTCTTCAGACAACTGTGTTCAAGAGTCCATCGCACAAATGATTTGAAAAGTCTCCAGGATAGGATTGCGCTAACACTGTGTCATCTGGAGAAACTCTTTCCACCTTCATTCTTCGATGTAATGGTTCACTTGACCATACATTTAACAGGTGAAGCATTGCTTGGTGGCCCTGTCCAATTTCGGTGGATGTATCCTATTGAGAGGTACCTGAATACGTTAAAAAGGTATGTGCGTAACAGAGCTCATCCAGAGGCATCAATAGCCAAGGGTTATTTAATGGAAGAGTGTACTAATTTTTGTGCTGCATATCTTAATGATGTTGAAACCAAACTTGATAGGCCCTTGCGGATTAATGATGGTCCTATTGGGGAGGGAACAGCATTTGATCTAGATAACATCGACTGGATTCAAGCTCATCGATACGTGTTGTTTAACACTCCATCAGTTGTGGCGTTGATTCAGTAAGTGAATGCTCATTCATATATTTAACTTGTTCGTGTTATGTCTAACTCAATCAAGCTTGTCATTAACACATGTTGTTTTGCATTATAGGACACACATTGATGAGCTCAAACGGGACATGCCTCGTGCGACAGATAATCAAATTCAGCAGTCCCATTTTCAATCATTTCACGATTGGTTCAAGAATTATGTATGTATAGATATGGTTGTATGTGCTTCAATTTGTTCTTATCATATTAGTTTTACGTAGCTTTATTCAATGATTACTTTAATTCTGTAGGTGTACAATTTACGACGAGCGAGTGAAGGTACTTTGACTGATGAAATGAACCAACTGGCTGATGGTCCGTTTATAACGGCACGACGTTACACAACTTGTGATGTCAATGGGTTCGATTTCGCGTCAAAGAAGTAGATGAGAAACGAGCAACACAAAATAGTGGTCTAGGGTGTCCTTCTGTCGATGCAGGTTATTATTATGGCCAGTTGAAAGATATCATTGAAGTTATATACAGTCACGGATTAAAATTTTTGTTATTCAAGTGTGACTGGGTCGATCCAATCCGTGGGACTAAAGTTGACAAGTATCAATTTACGTTGGTAAATTTCAACAATTTGTTATATCGAGATGAGCGAGTAAGTAATGAACCCTACATATTGGCCAGGCAAGCTGAGCAAGTTTACTATGTTATGGATCCCATGGATCCTAACTGGCAAGTTGCAGTTAAAATGTCAAGGAGGGGGGTGTATCAAATTGAAGATAATGAGCCAGATATTGATGCATTTGCTCAGCAAGTTCTTGACCAAAATGTAATATTTCAACGTGATGAGGATGTCAACTGGGTTAGAGAGACCGTTGAAGGAGATACTATCGACTTGCATGACCAGTGAACTGTTCTCCTTTTTTTCTTCTCAATTTTGCTTAAGAATATGTTTGACTTTTTGTTTACGAATGGTTTTAGTTATTACTTGCAATTTATTTATCTTATGATACGTTAAAAAGATATGTCCGGACGTAAGAGGAGAGAGCGTCCACACACGATGGACGAGTTTTTACATCATAGCCAGGCTCGTTCGCCGACGAGGGACCCTAGTCGACGGATGCCTACGGACCATGATCCACAGACACCTGCACCGGCACGATTTAGATCTTCCCAGTCCACAGGGCCTTCTCCATCTACAGTTGGTGCATCGACCTCCACACATACTGGTATAATTTCATTTTTATGTTTAACAATTATATAAAATAATTTTAGTTTTATTTAACTAATAAGTTTATTGTTTATAGCTTCTACTACGACGAGTTCATCTTCCAGTAGGGGTAGGGGCCCAGCTAGAGGGATTCCTTCATGGAATGCTGGTACCCGTTATGATGTGCAATTTGACGACACATTTCATCCAGTTGGAGAAGGGGCTCGCCCCTTTATCAGCCAGTTGGGGCATATGGTTCGAGACCCACATAGATTTCCCCTGACTATGCTTGATTGGACTGCTTTTCCTCAGGATACGATAGATCGACTCTGGGGGGAGGTTAAGGTAAGCCGCTGAGTTCTATCTTAGCTTCAACGTTATTATACGATGTGTCAAAATTTCTTATCCTAAAATTTCTTGTCCTACGCAGGACAATTTGAGGTCATGTCCTGATGATTTTCGTCCAGTTTGCTTGGCAAAGTGTCGAAAGTTATGGAAAGACCACAAGAACAAGGTAAAGAAAGAGCATTGGGAGAAGAATGTGGACGACCCAGACCTTCTTCAGCGAGTCCCAAGGGGCATTCTCCCCGCACAGTGGCCTGAGTTGGTCCGGTACTGGTCGAGTGAGAAGGCAAGGGTGAGTAGTTCAACCTATTTTTTGTTAAATTCATATGAAACATTCGGTGTAAACTTATAAACACGACCCAAAATGAATGCAGGAAGAGGCAGAGCGAAATTCTCAAAATCGCTCGATGCAGGGCCCTACTCACAAGCTTGGGACTCGACACGTTACGCAGATCCGGCACGAGGTAAACTGTCACGTTAAACCATACGTATTTTGATTGTTGACGTAGTGTGTATTCATATATGTAGATGACATGATTTATCCTTCGACAGTTACGTGAGCGGGGTGCACCCACCGACCGGATGTCTGTATGGATGGCGAGTCGCAGTCTCGACCATCCTGAGGTTGCAGCTCTTGTAGTAAGTATTTACCTTTACGCAATACTTTTTTAACCTATTATGAGATTTATTGATTTACTATTCTAATTTGGTTGCTTTCTTGCACACAGGCCCAGTTTGAGGCTCGATTGGCCGAGCTGCCAGAGGAGGAGCGACAGGTAGTTGCTAGGCGGGATGAGATATTCCACACCATCATAGGCCAGGATGGGCACGGATACACACTTACATACGGCACGGCATACCACGTTCGACTATCATGCGAGCGGAGTCATCCCAGGGCTCACGCATGCGAACTGACGAGGTGGCTGAGCTGATCCAGTCTCTTCACCAGCAGATGGATGCGCGTGTCGAGGATCTTCGGGTAAGGATGCAGGTTGCGATGCAGGCCGAGGTGCAGGCTCAGGTACAGGAGCAGGTGCAGGCATTTAAGGCGGAGCTACATCATCGACTAGCTCAGAGTGGTGTCCCTATAGCTGATGATTCAGATCCACCGATTCATACTCAGGTTCATAATTGAAGGCATCTGTATTTAAATTTAATTTAATTACTTTTAAAATATATATTATTTATTTCTGTTGTTAATTATATACTGTAATATTGTAGGCCCCAGACGCTGGCAGTAGTCACCAGGCGAGACATGACTCAGTTGGTGAGGGCTCAAATGAACATAATCGGGTATGAGTTTATGAATATGCTTGATCCAGTAGCATCAATTTTTCATTATTTCTGTAGTTGTTTTATGCTGCAAATGTTTTTCGTTGATTCAAAACACGATAGATGACAGTTTTATGCTGCAAATGTTCTTGGATATTTTTTTCTTGAGGTCTATGACCATCAAATCAAGCACTTAGGTCTGCTTCTGGTATACCAAGTGCCAAACCAGACCTACCACTCGGGTGATAGGAACCTTTTTCAAAGTAGACAACAATCCAATAATTATTTTATAGCATTCCTTATACATTTAGATACAAACTGTGGTTACCAAACCAGCAGTAGCTCTCTATTGATATAAATTTCAAGCACCAAGAACAATGGTAGCTGACAACATCAAGAAAACAATGTTTGAAAAAAACAATGCGAGAAGCTCCCTTTTGATGGTTGATCAGCACATCAAGCGTCCGGCTGTCTGGCATTGTTCAAGTAGGAAATGAAACAAAGTTGCTAGGAACGATTCACAAACATTTGATAAGAGGTTGGTTCAGAAATAACATAGGACAAGCAAAATAGTTTAGGTCCATGACAAGCAAAACAGTCTAGAATTCTAAAAATCTTAGTTAAGAACAACAGTTCGGCTACATTACATTTATATATATATATCTTTCCAAGATCAAACCGTGGAATGTTTTCATTAGATTTAGTTGGGATATACGGCCACCCTACAGCTTGTTGTGAGGCTTGATTGCCTATCAGGGCAGATGCTTTGTCAAACTGACTCTTCCTTGTCATCACTCGCATCCCACAGCTTACGCGACTATTCTGAATACATTTGTCATGAATGTCCAAGGGTCACTGTAAAATAATACAAGCTTTAAGCCAATGCTAAATGGCTCTATCGATTAACTTGCTGTACTCTAGCTCTGCCATCATAGGTCCATGAAAATGAATGTAGATCAAATCTGTTTAATTATATTATATTTTATTGATTAATAAATTTAATTTTTTGTTTTCAGGTTGATTGACTGGTGCTGCATTGGGACAACTGTTTTCTTTATGTTTTTTTTTTGTGAAAATTGTATTAGATTTTTTTTTTTTTTTGGATTGTAAATCAAAGACGTTGCAGATTTATTAATATAAATAAATTGTTTTTTTTTAGTTTATACTTTTATTGTGTGTGTACAATTTAATTTTAATATTTAGTTTATATAATTTTGTAAAACAGGTACAGGTACCCAAACAAAAAAAAATCAATAACCAAAAACAAAACGAATTAAAAAATAACAAAAATCACTATTAGCGACCGCCTAGGCGGTCGCAAAAGGCTTAAAAGGTTGTCGCCTATACTTTTTCAGAACAGAAAATAGAAAATGCTAAAATTAAAAATATATAGTATTAGCGACCGCCTAGGCGGTCGCTAAAGGAGATCAGGCGGTCGCTAATAGTCAGAAAATAGAAATAAAAAAAAATTTATAGTATTAGCGATCGCCTAGGCGGTCGCTAATAGTCAGAAAATAGCAAAAAAAAAAATAAAAAATATATAGTATTAGCGACCGCCTAGGCGGTCGCTAAAGGCCTTCAGGCGGTCGCTAATAGTAAAATTTTGTGCCCCGTCAAGCGGTCGCCCAAGCGGTCGCCAATACTATAGCGACCGCCATTGGCGGTCGCTAAAAGTCTTTAGCGACGAGTTTCTGGCGGCCAGCACGTGGCGGTCGCTAAACGGTCGCTAAAAACTATTAGCGACCGCTTTTTAACTTTTAGCGACCGCCTATGGCGGTCGCTAAAAATACTTTTTCTTCTAGTGATTTTGTTGTTCTTTTTGCTCAAAATGCAATCCCACAGCAAGAGCGACGAGAAGGCCATCCAAGAAATCAGATCATCTAGTACTATTTTCTTCATTTTTATGTTTGGATCTAACAATTACTTCGGTTTATATTTCTTTTGATAGATTTTCTTGATTCTTTAATTTCACCTGTAGATCTTCTATACAAGGACTACCTGATGGACTAGAAGTTCACCATCATCACGACCTACACCTCGAGTGGAGTTGTGAGTCATTTTATCTTTTTGTTTTGCATATTAAATTTGGTGACGTAGATCTTTGGAACTCTTTTAGGGTAGCACGGTGCAAAATTATGGTTCCTACCTTATCTTTCATATTCTTATTAAAGATTTTTATAGTTTATTCCGATCTTTTTTTTGGCCGATCTGCAAAGGTTTTTGCCTTTTAGATTCTTATTGATTTACTCAACCTACCATTTGATCGACACCGATTTTGAAATTCTGTAGTAGAGAGTGGGTCCCAATTTAACTTTTCGGTTAGATTTTCTTGGCTGAAATAGTGGGTTAAATCTATGATTGCGATGAACTTTTAGAATCTAACTACCGAACATGGTAGCCAATACTTGTGAGTAGGCCATCACTCTCCAAGGCAAAGCACTATTGGCCAAATTAAGTACGTGGTTGCCCGCTTATACAATGTTATATTTCAAAATAACTCTATATCGAATGGTAAAAAAAGTTTGTAAAGTTTATAAGTAAACTTCATATGCTACCAATTAAGTTAAATTCAAATTTTTGAGACCACATGAATTTGGCCTATTAATAGTTTCATTGGATTAGCAGTTGAGTTTGAGATATTACAAATAGTATCAAAATAAGAGAAAATGGCTACCACTAGAATGGTAGTGCTTTTAGCATGAGATAAGAACGTTACTTGATAAAGAAAAAAAAATTCTAATGCCTCAAAATAGCCCGGTATTGGATAGAAAAAAAAAGTTTGAAAAGCTTATAATTCAAGTTCACTTACTATCAATTAATTTGAACTTAAATTTTTAAGACCATATAGATATGGTCCATCAATAAGTTAATAAGTTAATTGAATCAGTAAGCAAACTTGAACTGTTACATACATGCTCTAGCAAAGATCAGAGAATAGAAAAAAAAAAGGAAGTTGGAGATCCTTCTCTCTCCATCTTATGTAAAATGGTTCTTAATTTGGAGATTGATTTTGAGATAAAGAAAAATAATCCATACCGTTATGAGAATGCAGTTGAAAAAAAAAATTCATTTTCTCTGTCACAACCTTGTTCTCAAAATAAAAAAAAATCTTATTACTATTATTTTGGTAGGATGATGGAGAATCCTATCAACTTATCATGTAAGAAACGAGAGGATAGCTTCTATTTCTGCCCCTTTGGCTCTATTCACCCTTCCATCCGCATTCCTCAATTATTTGAAAACAAACTAGTAGAGCTGATCTGAGACTTATATTATAGAACTTTCCTTTGTCTTAGGACAAAATATTAGGCATAGAACATGAAAATTTGACTCTATTGGATCCCCTTCACTGAAGCCTCCTCTAACGACCCAGCCTAAAAACCTACGAATCCGAAAATGAATCCAATTGGTACTTGTCCATCTTTCTTAATTGATTATTCAATCTTTCTCAATTAATTGGTACTTGTTCATCTTTCTTAATTGGTTATTCAATCTTTCCTCAATTTCTTGATGGGCCGCCAAAGGCACAAGATCGCATCCATCAGGAGGTGGCTCACATCCAATGGATGTAGCACTTTGCCATGCATGACACTTAGCTACTGCCAAGCACTTTCGGCTGGTGCGATCCGGGCCCGAAAACCCACGAACCTATTTGTTATACGAAAGCAAGACGAATAAGGTCCATACCAATTTGGACCACCACAGCAAAAAAAAAAATCCAATTGGTACTTGTCCATCTTTCTTAATTGGTTATAAATTATTCAATCTTTCCTTAATTTTTTGAAGTGGACTAAATGGGAGGGTATCACACCTCCAAAGAAGACATTATGGTTGCATTATTTTGATGACTATTCTATGGCATAAAAACCATTGGGCTTTCGATTGATGGCTTGTCATGAGCTGGAGACTTCTAGCTTTTGTTAATTATTATTCAGAAGCAAAACAAAAACAGACGGTTCCGCGAGGACTCTCCCAATATAAGACAAATCCCACTAGCAACTTCCAAGAACGCTGCAGGCAGAGAGCTTTGTTCGCTTAGCTAAGTCTTTCAGGCTCTCATGGCGTGTTTATATTGCTTTCTTTGGATGGCAAATGAAAGCTGCTGGCATTGGATCATAAGACGGTCTGCTCATTTCAGCAAATCTTTAAGGCAGTACTTGACATGTTTGTGTCAATTCCTTCTTTGGTTGTATCGATTTCTTCTATCTCATTTGAATCCACTGTGCGTCCGTGTAATTTACTTGCTCTCAACATCATCTGTGGGATTTCTAGTTTTGAAATCAATGAAGGTAAAAAAGCCCCCAAACACACCTCAGACATCGATTTGTTCTTCATGTCAGTCTCCGCTGCAACGGTTTCTAGCATGTCGACTGTAGAGATGGAGGTCTTCTCAAACTCTCAGCTTGTCGTGTTTGCGATTCTAATGCTAATTGGTGGGGAATTGTTTGGCTCTATGCTTGGTCTTCTGTTCAGAAAAGAGCAGCTGCTCAGGCAACAGTCAATGACCAAAAGCTGCGCTGAATCAGTTATTAGTAATTCACCACGCATCAAAGATCAGTTTGAGATGGAATCATCAGCAGCAGCTCCTGAGCTTGCTTGCATCGAATCAGGTATGGTGTGTTGGATGTGGCAGATGGTGGCTACCTAATTGATAAGACTGAGGCTAGAGTTATACTCTATGTCCTTAAGATAATTTCATTCCGCAATGGTGCTTACGGTCAGTGTGACGATTGTCTCCCAGGATACAACAGTCTCCTTTTGATGAAAGCAGCACTACAATTCACCAAAAAATTCGAACCAAGAATGCTACTCTCTTTTTAATGCACTATTGCTATACTACCCTTAGGAAAGTATGCAAATGCCTAAGAGAGAGAAGGCTAGAATTGATTCGGATTGAACTCAATTCGGAATGAATCAAATGCTTAGGTCTAGGGTCTATTTATATTTTTAGGTGTCCTTTGGAAGCATCCCTATGGAATTGATCTGTACCGTTAGATCTGATCGGATCCGATCAACGGTCAGATCAATAAGCCTTTGATAAGCAGATCCATCGCCGTGATTTGAAAATCAGTCGATCAGATATGCCAATCCATGTTCTGATATGCCTTTTCATCATCGTGATCTGATGATCACGTTATCAGATAGGCGGTTGCACGGCTTTGATACACCGTTTCAAGTTGACTTATCGCAACGGCCTGATCGGAGCGACGCCTTATCACCAACCGATGATCGAACGGCCTTATCACCAATCGACGATCGGATGGGTGCCTTATCACCAACCATCCTGTTGACTGATCAACCGATGGGTGCCAGCCGTTGAATCGCGATCGCGATCGTGATTTGATCACCGCATCTCGATCCTTTATCCGATCGATCAACGATCAATTGATCTCAGCCCCTTATCTTGATCCGATCAGTCTTCACCATCGGATCCTCATGATCTAGGAAAAATTTAAAGCCCCTCAAGCTTCTCGCGACGATGCGCACGTGCGAAGTGCAAAGTGCGCCTACAAAGCGCCCATTGCGCCCTTCGCACACGCGCATAGCATCACCCTCAAGCTCTCCACTATGTGAACTTAAGGAACTTAAGCTTCAAGAAAGTGGTTTCCATATAAGTGAACATTCCTTTCTTGATTTTTTCGATGTGGGACTAAATGTCCCCAATTTCTCATTCACACATTAAAGGGAGGTGATGGGCTTTCAAGGCCCATTAGGATATTTAGGCCTATTAGCCTATTTAGGCCTTATTAGCCTATTTACCCAACATGGTGGGATCCCAATCTCATATGATAGACAGTAAGGATCTGAAGACCAATACCATGACATATTTGGTTTACATTGTTTTGGGTTTTCTTCTATTGATTCATGTGGGTGGTTTCATATCAGTTTTAGTTTACATTAAAGTTGTAAGAAGTGCAAGAGCTGTGATAAAGGACAGGGGGATTGGGATTCTGATGTTTTCCTTTTTCACTACAATTTCTTCATGCTCAAACGGTGGATTTATTCCAACGAATGAGAACATGCTGGTCTTTAGGAAAAATTCAGGCCTCTTGCTGCTGATCATTCCTCAGGTTCTCCTTGGGAATACAATGTTCCCATCATGCTTGATATTCCTAATATGGGTTCTGAAGTGTATGACCAGAAGAGCAGAGTTTGAGTACATGTTGAAAAATTCACAAGAGATCAGATACTATAACTTGCTCCCTCGCCTGCACTCTCTCTTGTTGCTTCTTACTGTTCTTCTCTTTGTGGTGATTCAGCTCATATTTATTTGCTATCTGGAGTGGCAGTCTGAGGCTTTGAGTGGAATGAATTTTTAACAGAACTTTATTGGTGCATTGTTTCTGTTTGTGAACTCGAGGCATGCTAGTGAATCTATTATCGATCTCTCCACAATTAGCCCTGCAATCTTGGTTCCGTTTGCCATCATGATGTTAGTTCTCTCTACCTATTCCATTTTATTCTTGTTAAAACAAAATTATATACATCAAGCTACCAACAGCTAAGGTATATGAAATATTTTTCATTTTCTCCCTCTCAAGGTCATTCCTTAGGCACTGATTCAAATTGAATCCGTCTCCCTTGACTTTGGGAGCTATACTTGGTGAACAATAGTTCATCTGAAATCTCTCTAAGATTTTGTTGATATAGGTTTCTTGAGATAGACCTAAAATACCTCAAAGTCTATCTCTTTGAATTTTAATGCCAATGACATAAGAGGCATCACCCATATCTTTCATATCAAAATTCTCAGAGAAATTGTTTCACTTTATGCAACATACCTTTATCATTGGTTGCAAGTAAAATATTATCTATATATGATTAAAAAATAAATTTTGCTCCCACTAACCTTTTGGTGTATATATTGATCCATGATGTTCTCTACAAATCCAAATGAAGAAATCACATCATAAAATTTTAAGTGCCATTGTCGAGAGGCTTGTTTCAACCCATATATAAATCTCTTAAGCTTGCATGCTAATTGCTCATTATCACTAGAGGAAAAACCTTTATGTTGTTTCATATAAACCTCTTCCTCTAGATCTCCATTGAGAAATGCATTTTTCACATCCATTTGTTGCAGCTCTAAATCAAAATGCGCAACAAGTGCCATGATAATGCGGAAGGAATCTTTCTTGGATACAGAAGAAAATGTCTCCTTATAATCAATTCCCTCCATTTGAGTGAATCCCTTAGCAACGAGTCTTGCCTTATATCGCTCAGTGTTGCCTAACGAGTCTCTCTTGGTCTTAAAGACCCATTTACAGCCAATGGCTTTTACTCCATCAGGCAACTCAACAAGATCTCAGACTCTATTAAATTTCATAGAATTCATCTCATCTTTCATAGCATCATACCATAAATTGGATTCCTTACAATTCATGGCTTGTGAAAATATTTTAGAATCATTTTTAGCTCCAATATTATAGTTCTACTCTTGAAGATACATAATATAGTCACTACAAATTGCTAATTTCTTTTCTTTTGTAGATCTTCTTAATGTTGTAACAACCTCCTTTGGCGAAGTTGATTGTTCAACTATCTCTGGTAACTCATGAGAGACTGGATCTACTAGTTCATTATCAGCAAATTATGAAATTTTAACGACGAGTTGTATAATGCCGTTTGATCTTAAGGGGCACTATGAACGATAATCAGTCTGTCACTTGAAGTAGAAGGTTGAGCATCAAAATGTTTTCTTTCAGGAATCATGCTCTGCAATTGATCACTCCCACTGATCAAGTCATTCTTAAGAAATTTGGCATTTCTTGATTGCATAATCCTAATTATGTAAGATGGACAGTAAAATCTATATCCCTTGGACCTCTCGGCATATCCAACAAAATACCAATAATGGTCCTAGGGTCCAGCTTTTTCTCTTGTGGATTGTACACTCTACTTCACATGAGCATCCCGATACACGTACATATCATAAACTTGGTTTTCGACCTTTAAATAACTCAAATGGCGTTTTGGAAACAGCTTTGGTTGAAACTCGATTCAATATGTACACGGCCATCTTGAGAGCTTCTGGCCACAAGGACTTAGGCATTTGGAGCTGCTAAACATGCTCCTCACCATGTCAATCAATGTTCGGTTCTTTTCTTTGCTATACCATTCTAATCAGGTGAGACAGGTAAACTATACTGGGCAACAATCCCATGTTCTTGAAGAAACTTCGCAAATGGACTAGGCATTTGTCAATCCTCTGTGTATCTCCCATAAGACTCACCTCCTCTATCAGATCTCACAATTTTGATTTATTTTCCATATTGTATCTCTACTTATGTCTTGAACACCTTAAAGGCATCTAATGCTTCATTCTTATTATGAAGCAAGTAGAGATACATAAATCGTGAGTAGTCATCAATGAAGGAGATGAAGTATTTCGGACCATAAAAATTTATATCCGAATAACAAATGTCCGTGTGTATGATCTCTAATAGGTCTGAACTCCTCTTGGCACCTTTCTTTGACTTGTTGATCTGCTTGCCCTTAATGCAGTCCACACAAGTGTCAAAGTCAGTAAAGTCCAAAATACTGAGTACTCTTTTGTTCACTAACCTCTTGATCTATCTATGGAGATATGTCCCAATCTCCTGTGCCACAACATAGAAGAGTTATCATTTACAACATATCTTTTCATGCCAGCCCTAATATGAATCACATTATGAGTGGTATCATTTTGCAAATTAATATAAAAAAACTATTAGATAAAGTATAATTCCCAACAAGTTTAGATTTATAATATAAACTGAAAGAAGTATCTAAAAAGTTGAAGGAATAACCTAAAGGTACAAGTCTTGAAACTAAAATTAAATTCCTAGAAAAACTAGGTACATAAAAGGTCCTTTCCAAATTTAAAATAAAACCACTACTAAGAACTAAAGTGCATATCCCTATAGCTTCCACTTGTGAGCGCATCTTGTTTCCTAAAGAGATATATTGCTCACTTTCCACTGGCTTCCTTAGGTTTTGCATACCCTGCAAAGTATTGCAAATGTGGATTATAGAACCAAAATCAATCCACTATGTATTATAAATAACATCAGCGATTCATAACAGACAAGTGAGAAATTTTATCTTTCTTTTTGAGCCAAGTCTTGAACTTGATGCAATCCTTCTTCATGTGTCCCTTATTCTTACAGAAGAAATACTTGGATTCCTTCTTAATGTTAGATTGGAGTAGTATTTTACTTTTACCCTTCTTCTTGGCCCGTGCCCAATCCTTTTCATTTGTAGTTAGCATTGCACTCTCATCCAATTCCATCAATAGTCTACCCTCTTCTTGAACACACATGGCCAAAAGTTCATTGATTGACCATTTTTTCTTATGTATGTTATAAGATATCTTAAATGGTCCATACTGTGGAAGGGTATTTAAAATATAGTGCACCAGAAAGGACTCAGACATTTCAACCTCAAGAGTCTTCAGTTGAGCTGCAATGTTTTTCCTTTGCATAATGTGTTTATGCACACCTCTTACTTCAGTGAGCCTCAGGGATGATAACTTTAAAATTAGGATGCTGGCAAGAGCTTTATCTGAAGTACTGAATTGCTCATCAATGGCCTTTAGTAGCTCTCTAACATTCTCATGCTTATCGACTGAACCACATATACTAATAGAGATTTTTGTCTTTATGAATATTACACTCAAGCGATTAGATCGCTCCCAACGTTCATAAATCGCAATCTCACATGAGTGCTGGTCTGAGTTATTAAAGGTGCTTCATCCTTCCTTATAGCATAATCAATGTCCATCCAACCCAGATGAAGGAGAATTCTCTCCTTCCAAACTTTATAATTATCACCCCTCAATTCAGGTATGTCATATTTATATTAGAGAAATTTATAGGTTGCATAACTGCAAAATTTAAATATACATGCTTATTAACAAAAATTAAGGCTAATAAAAATGCTTTACCAATGTAAATCATGCATTTAGGAAATAGTGAATCTACTGACATAAAACTTGCCTGTGGGCTAAAGCTTTAATTCAATTAGATTCACTTAAGTCTGTATGATAAAACCATCAAATTATGTTCCTTCTTTCTAATTCTTGTAGGTAGATTAGAAAATATAATTTAATATTTTATCCTAATTAATTATAAAAATATAATAAAATTTTTTATAGGATAAATTTTATTATATCCATATAATTAATTACAAAGCTCTAATTCAATTAGATTCAATTAAGTCTATGATAAAACTATCAAATTATATTCCTTCTTTCTAATTCCTGTGGATAGATTAGAAAATATAATTTATATTTTATCCTAATTAATTATAAAATATAATAAAATTTTATAGGATAAATTTTATTATATCCATATAATTAATTATAATTAATATCTATTATTTATGTAATTCATTAACTTTGTTATACAATTTTATGATGTTGTGGCTACTCCTCAATTATTCAATTATATTTATCACTTAGATATTATTTAAATTTTATGCACAATTATGTTACTTAAAATGTATGCATAATTTATAAAATTTATATACATAAATTCTAAATACAATTAAAAATAAATAGGCCAGGCCAATGACCTAACCACTTATGGACGAGCCAGCCCGTCATCCTCACCCAATTTCAATAGTTTAATTTAACCAAAAAAATCTCAATCATCCCAAAAATTTCTCAATGTGGCTCAAATATGGTATAGCCCAGGCTGCCCCCAGCCTGCCATAGTTCAAGCTAGGCGCATGGCCAGCTTGGCGGTTGGCCCAGGCGGGTGCCTGGGCTAGCCTGGCTGAAGCTGGCATCTGCTCCCTTTTTTTGTTGAATTCTGGATGCCACATTTTTCGTAAGAGGCATCTTCCATCCCTCATTCCGTAAGAGACGCACCTCATCGCACATATCCGAAAAATATATAAACAAGGAAACCTAAAAACGTGCAAGCAAGGAAGCCCATGCTTCCTTTCATGGTGAATTGATCGCGAGACATTTGGATTTCTCTTTTATTTAAACTATATCCAAAAAGGGTGAGTAAACAGATAGATGCATGCTTCATGGCATAAATCTTACTGATGCATCTCTTAAATAAAACTAAATTAAATAAACAGAATATTAAGAGTTTACCAGATCTAATGCCCTTTCAGATGATTCTTGATGACCTATTAACTCTTCGGTATGCAGGTAGTTGGGTTAAACACCAAGATACTACCAGTAGCCTTCCTTACTGGTACGTCCCTAATATCCCTACCGTACGCCTATTGGGTCAAATAATCCAGGGTACTACTAGTAGCCTTCCCTTTGGACTATCCCTAGATGAGAGAAATAGAGACCAAGAATGCCTTGCCCCTCTTTATTAAATAAATAAAATAATGATTGTTTCTCAGGGATTTTATCAGATCCGTATATTAATGAAAATAATCTCAATAAACAAAGTAGAGGTATTTTTATAGGCTCTGATACCAAATGTTAGAACAAAATTATATATATTGATCCCTATTATATATGCAAAAAATGTTACCAATATATTTATCATGATAAATAAATATAAATCATGAATAGATACATAAATACTTTCAGCCATTGCTCGCAAATAGGTTTACTTTTCTTCAAATCAGGGTAAGGCTCTTCTACACCTTACGGTCTCTCTCAGCGATGGTGTAAACTTTCGTAGAAACTAGGCGCAAGGACCTCTCCGTTTTATTTAGCTTTATGTCTTATTTGTCCATCATAGAGGGTGCTTCAAATGGATATGGTTGAGGAATGTTTATCTTAATTGTGGATTCAAATTTTGAATTCATGTAATCCCTCGATATCGAATATAAGATCTAACCGATACGCTTAATGAAGAAAAAATTAACAATTCTGTCATAGACTACTGCTAGTTTTGAGTTGGATTTCATTTACAATTCATAAAACCGCAATTACTATTAACTTTTAACTAGCTTAGATAGTTTAGTCCTTATTTAGTATGGCACTTTTGAGTATTACCTGGAATATTTCAGAATTGAATCACTTTTGTCCCTCCTGCAGTGAAATCATCCTCGATAAACTTGATAATGAGCCATAAATAATTACTAAATTTTCAACATGATGATTATAAAATCTCTCTTAAAGTTGTTGTGAATTTGATCTTAAATGGCTGATATGTTTGGCTATGGTTGGGATTGTGGATGCAATATGGGGCTATGCAGTATTATGGTGCAGAGGTTAGTTGCTTCAGTTTCTCTATCTTCTCAGTTCCAGTGCTTTTCAGAATGCTTTCTGAACTTGTTAACAAGCTATTTGAGTATTATAATTCTTGAAGAAACCCTAATATCTTCATAACTCATTCCTCTTGTTTGGAGAAAAACTCATTCATCTTGTTTGGAGAAAAGTTCTTCATAATTTATACAAAGCTGAGTACAGTTAGAAAGTAGAGGCATACCAACTTAGGCGAAGAGGAAAGAAAGTGAGTTTTCAACTCCATTTTCGGATTTTTAAGATATGCCAGATCTCTTATTCTTTGTTCCCCAACAGTACTCTGGCTTGAATGGCAGTGACGTGCGCTTGCACGCGTGTGCGTGGGCGTATGTATGGTTATGTTTCCATGGAGAGAGAGTGGTGCATATATTCGATAGTGGTAGTTATTTTTGGCAAGTTAGTGGTGGGAATTGATGATCGCAAGACAAATCTAATCATATATTCCGATTGGATGCAGCAGTGAATTGGACGATGGTTCTATGATTCCAGCCCCACGTAGCTGCGTACTTTTGTTCTTCTCTGACAATTTGAAGCCATAATCATGCACTAAAGAAATAAAAATAATAAAAGGCCATAGCGACGGCACGTATCCTCCTTCATGTGGGTCAATCTTTTCTTGACCCTCTTCAGTGTCTTAACCAATAACCATGAGACCTAATCAATCAATTCCTTACACACACACACACACACACACACACATATATATATATATATATATATATATATATATATATATATACACACACACATGTTATGATGTCATATTCATTGCGTTTACTCTAAGAACGAGAAACGGATGGAATTGGAATAGAAATTGTTGCTTGTTTTGACTGACTGATTGATTCATTTGGAATTGAAACAACTTATCTCGTTGTTATTCTTCCTCCCTCTAATTTCATTAGAATTGAATCAGTCATTAGAATTGAATCGAATCAGTCATTAGAATTGAATCCAATCACGATCAGGAACCAGATGGATTGATGACAAATCATCAGAGGAAGTTGCTGGCCTGGATGCCCCCAACTTGAATTATTGGTGGAATGAGTGGACAGGACCGACTGGCATTGGCATTTCAATGCCAACCCAAACGCGGGAAGGACGCGGCGCAGACCTCAATCATTCAGCTGGAATACGTGACCAAGTTTTGCTCTCTTGCCACCCACGTCTACTAGAAACTATGCTTTCTTTTTCGTGGGAAAGCATCTTTCTTCCATTAGGTTTAGAAAAAGTTTTTCTACAATATCTTCGATGCAGAATGATTTACATCGAGTGCGATAATTTGCATATGCATGAGCTCACGCATACCCATGAGTGAGCTTTTTAGCATGAACCCATGCATGAACGAATCATTGCGTCCGATACAGATCATTCTATATAGAAAGACTTTTCTTTAGATTAAACCGCCTTCACGCGTGAAAGAAAGCCCACTCAAGAGAGTGAAGAATTCTTCACAGCCAAATCAGAGTTCTTCTTTCAAAAGAGGAGAAAAAAATATTTTAATTTACATTGATGTCTACGAATAATATGATGAGTGCTTGTCGCCAATTTCTTGATTCTTTCACCTACAATCTTGATCCCACATGTCACACTTTAATTCACCAATCTCATTGATTAGAAAGTTTATATAGGAGATGATGACGCTCGATCACCTCTCCTAGATGTCGGGAATGGAGGTGCTTCTCGTATCCTCGCTTCGCTGGGTTGCCTGCAAAGAAGTCCCGGGACCGGAGGGGATCTCCGGCGGGACCCTCCGACGGCCAAGTTAGTGACTGAGGTCACAGCTCAAGAAGGGCTCGAGTGAGCCCTGTTTTGTATGGAAAAGAGGGTCTCAGGGAGGAGGAATTCTTTGAGAGTTGAGATAGCGATTTTGGGGGTTATCGCGCGTACCTGCTTGGTGAGTGGATTCACCTTTTTATAGGGGTTGATCCTAGCATGATCACGGGAGATTGCGTGAGTCAGAAGATCTGCTGAGCCCTTGCACGAATCTGGGCTGGTTAGTGAGCAACGTCCCATCAGCCGACGGGGCTATCGGCGGCGCGTCTAGTTTGTCGGGCGGCGCGCGTCAGAGAGGCGGTTTCTTGAACCGTGGGGCTGATCTGGTGGGAACTGGGGAACCCCGTCTTATTAGGGCCGAGCTGGGTCGACTCGAGATGGCTGGGCCCGTCCCGCTGGCAAGGCAGTGCCTGGGCGGGGCCGACTCGATGGACTCGGAGATGCCGGAGCTGAGTCGGGCCGGCGGGAATGGCCTTGGCCGACTCGGCGGAGCTGGAGACGCCGGGGCCGAGTCAGGCCGCCGGGGATGGCCTTGGCCGACTCGGTGTGACTGGAGACGCCGGGCCGAGTCGGGCCAGCCTGGGATGGCCTTGGCCGACTCGGCGGGACAGGAGATGCCGGGGCTGAGTCGGGCCGGCCGGGGATGGCCTTGGCCGACTCGGTGGGACTGGAGACGCCGGGGCCGAGTCGGCCAACCTGGGATGGCCTAGGCCGACTCGGTGGGATTGGAGACGCCAGGGGCCAAGTCGGGCCGGCCGGGGATGGCCTTGGCCGACTCAGCGGGACTGAGACGCTGGGGCCGAGTCGGGTCGGCCGGGGATGGCCTTGGCTGACTCGGTGGGACTGGAGATGCCGGGGCCGAGTCGGGCCGGCCGGGGATGGCCTGGCCGACTCGGTGGGACTGGAGATGCGGAGGAAGTGTCGGGGCCGACCTGCTTGGAGAAGTAGGGGCCAGCTGGGAAGATGCCGGGCCGCCTGGGAGGTGTCGGGCCGCCTAGCGTGGACACGTCGTGGCCGGCCAGAAAGTGCCGGGGCCGCCTAGCTTGGAAGGTGCATTGCCGACTTACTTGGAGACGTAGGGGGCCGGCTAGGAAGGTGCCGGGGCCGCCTAACTTGGACACGCCGTGGCCGGCTGGGGAGTGCCGGGGCCGACTTGCTTGGAGAAGTAGGGACCGGCTAGGAAGGTGCCGGGGCCGCCTAACTTGGACACGCCGTGGCCGGCTGAGAAGTGCTGGGGCCGACTTGCTTGGAGAAGTAGGGGCCGCCTGGGAGGTGCCGGACCGCCTAGCTTGGACACGCCATGGCCAGCTGGGAAGTGCCGGGGCCGCATGGCTTGGAAGGTGCCAGGGCCGACTTGCTTGGAGACGTAGGGGGCCGGCTAGGAAGGTGCCGGGGCTGCCTAACTTGGACACGTGTGGCCGGCTTGGAAGTGTCAGGGCCGACTTGCTTGGAGAAGTAGGGCCGGCTAGAAGGTGCCGGGGCCGCCTAACTTGGACACGCCGTGGCCGGCTGGGAAGTGCGGGGCCGACTTGCTTGGAGAAGTAGGGGCCGGCTAGGAAGGTGCCGGGACCGCCTAACTTGGACACGCCGTGGCCGGCTGGGAAGTGCGGGGCCGCCTAGCTTGGAAGGTGCCGGGGCCAACTTGGTTGGAGAAGTAGGGGCCGCTTGGGGAGATGCTGGGGCCGCCTGGGAGGTGCCAGGCCGCCTAGCTTGGACACGCCGTGGCCGCTGGAAAGTGCGGGGCCGCCTAGCTTGGAAGGTGCCGGGGCTCGGTCTTCGAGGTGCCGGCCTTGGAGGTGCCGATCTTGGAGGTGTCGGCCTTTGGGGCCGTCGGGCGTCGGGTGTCGACCTTTGGGAACGTCGGTCTTGGAGATGGTCGGCCTTTGGGGCCGTCGGTCATCGGGTGTCGGCCTTTGGGGCCGTCAGTCTTGGAGCCGTCGGCCTTTGGGGCTGTCGGGCATCGGGTGTCGGCCTTTGGGGCCATCGGTCTTGGAGATGTCGGCCTTTGGGCCGTCGGTCTTGGAGATGTCGGCCCTTGGGGTTGTCGGGCGTCGGGGCCATCGGTCTTGGAGGTGCCGGCCTTGGAGGTGCCGGTCTTGGAGGTATCGCCTTTGGAGGCGTCGGGTGTCAGCCTTTGGGGCCGTCGGTCTTGAGATGTCGGCCTTTGGGGCCGTCGGTCTTGGAGCCGTCGGCCTTTGGGGCCGTCGGGTGTCGGCCTTTGGGGCCGTCGGTCTTGGAGATGTCGGCCTTTGGGGTCATCGGGTGCGGCCTTTGGGGCCGTCGGTCTTGAGATGTTGGCCTTTGGGGCCATCGGGTGTCGGCCTTTGGGGCCGTCGGCCGTCGGTCTTGGAGGTGTCAGCCTTTGGGGCTGTCAGGTGTGGCCTTTGGGGCCGTCGGGTGTCGGCCTTCGGGGCCGTAGGTCGTCGGGTGTCGGCCTTTGGGACCGTCGGTCTTAGAGCCGTCGGCCTTTGGGGCCGTCCAAAAAATTTTATTTTTTCATGGGATCAACTGGCCCCATCAAATGCCCCCCACACTCCTTGAGCTTGCGTGCCCCGCATCAGCTAAGCAAAGGAGTGTAGAACTTTTACCTTGGCATCTTGCGCTACCTTGGATGGACGTCTGCGTGCCTTCTTTGGCTAGCTGAGGGCGGCTAGTAATCCTTTCCAACATGGAGTCTGGAAGTCTTTTGAACCCAGAGGGTGACCTGAGAGCTGAGAGTCGTCAGGTTCCTTTTTAACTGCCTCGGGGAACCGCTGTGAGGGGCGACTCAGTCGGGTACGAGCCTTTAGGGTCTTAACCTACTCTGGGGCACCGCCGTGCCGGGGCCGAGTGGTGTCCCATGGGCCGCGATGCCAGTGAGCTCCTTTTGAACCAACCTGGGGGTTTGTGTGCCACCCAAGTGGCGACTCAGCCGGGTACGAGCCTTTAGGGTCTTAACCTACTCGGGGACACCACCATGCCGGGGCCGAGTGGTGTCCCGTGGGCCGCAATGCCAGTGAGCTCCTTTTAAACCAACCTGAGGGTTTGTGTGCCGCCCAAGTGACGACTCAGTCGGGTACGGAGCCTTTAGGGTCTTAACCGACTCGGGGCACCCGTGCCGGGGCCGAGTGGTGTCCCGTTGGCCGCGATGCCAGTGAGCTCCTTTTGAACCAGCTTGGGGGTTTGTGTGCCCAAGTGGTGACTCAGCCGGGTACGGAGCCTTTAGGGTCTTAACCTACTTGGGGCACCGCCGTGCCAAGGCCGAGTGGTGTCCCATGGGCCGCGATGCCAGTGAGCTCCTTTTGAACCAGCTTGGGGGTTTGTGTGTCGCCCAAGTGGCGACTCAGCTGGGTACGGAGCCTTTAGGGTCTTAACCGACTCGGGGCACCGCCGTGCCGGGGCCGAGTGGTGTCCCATGGGCCGCGATGCCAGTGAGCTCCTTTTGAACCAGCTTGGGGGTTTGTGTGCCGCCCAAGTGGCGACTCAGCCGGGTACGGAGCCTTTAGGGTCTTAACCGACTTGGGGGCACCGCCGTGCCGGGGCTGAGTGGTGTCCCATGGGCCGCGATGCTAGTGAGCTCCTTTTGAACCAGCTTGGGGGTTTGTGTGCCGCCCAAGTGGCAACTCAGCCGGGTACGGAGCCTTTAGGGTCTTAACCGACTCGGGGGCACCACCGTACCGGGGCCGAGTGGTGTCCCATGGGCCGCGATGCCAGTGAGCTCCTTTTGAGAGACTTGGTGCAAGGGAGGACAAGCTATGTCGTCAGAAGGGGCCTTTTTTATTACTTATGCTTTTGGAAGTACATCATTGGTAATATCGGCGGAGGTTGTCCGCATTCCAGGTACGTGGAATGGGCTTCCCGTCAAGCTCTTCTAGTTTGTATGCCCCCCGGTGGAACGCCTCGGCGACGCGGTAGGGACCTTCCCAGTTGGGGGATAGCTTGCCCCCCTCGGTAGGCTTGGATACCTCGGCCTTTTGTAGCACCAAGTCTCGCGGCGAAAAACCTTGGGACGAACCCGGGCGTTGTAGTACTTGGCCGCTCGCTGGCGAAAGGTCGCCATGCGCAATCTCGCTCTATCATGCGCCTCGTCGATGAAGTCTAGGTTGGCCGAAGCAGTGCGGAGTTGCCTTCCTCACTGAAGGACTCCACACGTG
Organism: Calamus simplicifolius; assembly: GCA_900491605.1. Lineage (NCBI taxonomy): Eukaryota > Viridiplantae > Streptophyta > Magnoliopsida > Arecales > Arecaceae > Calamus > Calamus simplicifolius. The sequence continues at coordinate 65,018 of UESW01003391.1, forward strand.
ACTGGGCAATCCGATCTCGACGGGGATGACAGCCTCGGATCCGAAGGAGAGGCTGAAAGGAGTTTCACCCGTCGGGGCTCTGGGAGTTGTGTGGTAAGCCCATATCATACTGGGAGCTCTTCTACCCAGCGTCCCTTGGAACCGTCTAGGCGAGTCCTGAGCCCTCTGAGGATGGTGCGGTTCATGACCCCAGCCTCCCCGTTGGTCTGGGGTGGCCGACAGAGGTGAATCGGTGGTGAATGCCTAGCTCCTCACAGAAGGCTCTAAACGCCTCGTTGTTGAATTGGAGCCGTTGTCCATGACGAGGGTGTGAGGCAAGCCAAAACGGCATATGATCGACTTCCAGAAGAAAGCCTTAACTTTGCTCTCAGTGATTTTGGCCAACGCCTCGACCTCGACCCACTTGGTGAAATAGTCAATGGCGACTAACAAGAATCTTCGCTGCCCTGAAGCTGGGGGGAATGGCCTGAGGATGTCCATTCCCCACTGGGCAAAGGGCCACGGAGCCGAGAGCGGGCTCAGCGGGGCAGGCGGCTGATGCTGGATGTGCGCGTGGCGCTGGCAGCCGTCACACCTTTGAACTAGCTTGGCCGCATCCTCCTTCATAGTGAGCCAGAAGTACCCCTGATGAAGAGCCTTCTGGGCTAAGGATCTGCCCCCCAGATGGTTCCACAAATGCCTTCGTGGATTTCTTTGAGGATGTAGTCAGCATCGGCGGGGCCTACGCACTTAAGCAACGGGTAGGAGAATGACCTTCTGTATAGGCGCCCGTCGAGGAGGATGAACTTGGAGGCCCTCCACTTGAGCAATCTGGCTTCGTTGCGGTCGTCAGGGAGGGTGCCGTCGATGAGGTAGCGGACATAGGCATCCATCCACGTAGGTTCTGGGGTGAGCGGGAGGACTTCCTCCCCGTCCTCTATGCTGGGCCTTTCTAGATATTCAATATAGGCGTCCCTCGCCAAGCCGTCGGCGGAGGTAGCCAGTCGAGAGAGGACGTCGGCCTTGGCATTTTCACTTCGGGGGATGTAACTGATACTGAAGTAGGGCAGTGAGGAGGTCAAGAGTTGAACCTTTTTCAGATATTGCGCCATAACGGGGTCGCGCGCCTCGTACTCTCCGTTGATTTTCTGAAGATGAGTTGCGAGTCCGTGTAAGCTCTGAGGTGCTTTGCTCCAATCTCTCGGGCTAGCCTTAATCCGGCCAAGGGCTTCGTACTCCGCTTGGTTGTTGGTGGCTTCAAAAAGAAATCTCAGGGCGCATCGGTTCTTTCTCCTTCCGGTCCGGCAAGAATGAGGCCAGCGCCGCTCCCTTGAGAATTTGATGCGCCGTCCACATGGAGGATCCAGGTCTCTCCATCCGCCTGGCTCGGGCCTGGGCTGCTCCCCAGGAACCTCTTTGAGATCCTCCTCCGCCCAAGTGCACTCGACCAGGAAATCGGCCAGGACCTGGGACTTCAAGGCCGGTCGTGCTTGGAAAGAGATGTCGAATTCTCCTAGCTTGATGGCCCATTTGGCGAGTTGACCCGAAGTATCCGGATCGGGCCAGGATGGCTCGAGAGGTTGGTCCATGAGCACCACGATAGGATGGGCTTGGAAATACGGGCGAAGACGCCGGTAGAGACTATCAAGGCGAAAATGACTTTCTCTATTTTGGAGTACCTGACCTCGGCGTCGTGTAGGACCTTACTCATGTAGTAGACAGGCCTTTGGGTTCCGTCAGCGTCAAGGCGTATCAGGACTGAGCTGACGGCTTCTGAGGAGGCGGCTAAGTAAAGGAAAAGACTCTCCCGTCTCTCGGCTTGGAGAGGAGCGGTGGGGAGGACAGGAACGCCTTTAAGCCGTCGAAAGCTTCCTGGCAGTCGTCCATCCATGCAAAACCATTCACCTTCCGCAGGGCCTTGAAGAAAGGCAAGCACCTCTCCGCCGATCTGGAGAGGAAACGACTCAGAGCCGCTATCCTTCCGTTAGCCGCTGCACTTCCTTCTTGTTGGACGGCGGCCTCATGTCGAGTATGGCACTGATCTTCTCTGGGTTCGCCTCGATTCCGCACTGGGTCACCATAAAGCCCAGAAATTTACCTGCTGTGACCCCAAAAGCGTACTTCTTAGGGTTCAGCTTGACTTGGAAGCGACGGAGGTTGTTAAAAGTTTCTTCCAGGTCGGAGATGTGGTCGGTGGCACGGGTGCTCTTTGTCAGCATGTCGTCCACATAGACTTCCATGTTCCGGCCGAGCTGGTCCTGGAACACCTTGTTCATCAGCCTTTGATAGGTCGCTCCTGCGTTCTTGAGGCCGAAAGGCATCACCTTATAGCAGTAAATGCCTTTCTCTGTCACGAAGGAGGTGTGCTCCTCGTCGCTGGGGTCCATCCTTATCTGATTATATCCGAAGAAGGCATCCATGAAGCTGAGAAGCTCGTGACCAGAGGTGGAGTCGACCAGCTGATCAATTCTCGGCAAGGGAAGCTGTCTTTTGGGCACGCCTTGTTGAGGTCAGTGAAGTCTATACAGATTCTCCAGCTCCCGTTTGCCTTGCGCACCATGACCATGTTGGCCAGCCAGCTTGGGTAGTGTGCCTCCCGGATGTGGCCGGCGCTGATCAGCTTGTTGACTTCTTCATCAATTGCCTTTTGTCGGTCGGGGGCAAAGCTCCTCTTCTTTTGACGGATTGGACGGTGCGCGGGTCGATGTTGAGCTTGTGGGTGATGACCTCCGGAGGGATGCCGGGCATGTCAGACGCTGACCAGGCGAAGACGTCCAAGTTAGCCCGCAGGAAAGCTAAGAGGCGCTCCCGGTCTTCCAGGGGAAGGAGTCCGCCCACACGGACGGTCCTTGTTGGGTCATCTTTGAGAGGGAAAGTCAGGAGGTGCTCGGCGGGCTCTCCTCCTTTGGCGGAGTCTCTAGGATCGGATGCCTCCAGGGCCGGGTCGGCCTCCAAAGGGCTTGACGCCGTATGATAGCAAGGTAAGACCGGGCTTATCTCCCCGCGCATCTCTCCAACTCCCGCGCTAGTGGGGAACTGCACCAGTAGACATCGGGTGGAGATAACCGCATCCAAAGATTCAGGCTAGGATGCCCAAGAATGGCGTTGTATGCTAAAGGGACCCTCACGACTAGGAATTTCATGATCACGGTGCTTTGGCATGGTGGGGTTCCGGCCGTCACAGGCAAGGATATTTTGCCCTCAACCCTCACAGAATCTCCAGTGAATCCGACCAGTGGGGTTACCATGGGCTGAAGAGAGTCAAAAGATAATCCCATCCGAACAAAGGCGTCGTAAGTAAGGATGTCAGCTGAGCTGCCACTATCAACTAATATCCTTTTTACAGGGTGTTTGGCGATCGTCATAGCGACGACTACGCCTTCATTGTTTACATTTTCCATTACAGCAGTCTCTCCCCGGGGCATTACATTATTTGGTGCCTCCTCCCCCCTCGGCCGCTTGAACGCAAAGGCTGATCCCCAGGACACCATCCCGACAGTCCGCTCTGTGGGAGTGTTGTCGACGGTGGCTTGAGCAGGTGGAGGCCCCATGATGGCCGGCAGCGGCTGTGGCGTCTTCTGGATGTACTTGCCAAGGTAGCCCCGTTGGATGAGCTCCTCGATGGCCCGCTTCAAGCTGTAGCAGCTGTCGGTGTCGTGGCTAGTCCCGGTGGAATCGACAATAGCGGCTTCTATCGCGGGATACACCTTTCTTCATGGGGGGAGGACGTTGAAGGTAGGGCTCGCCCTCGATCTCCATCAGGATGTGGGATCAAGGGGCAAGGAGAGGAGTGAGCTTACTCTCGTCGGAACAGGGCTTCGGCGCCTGTTGTCGGACCGGCGAGGTGGGTCGGATCGGTGATGTCGAGGAGGTCCGCTCGGCTCAGGGTGAGCGGATTTGTGGCTGGAGCTCTTCGAAGACTCCCGGCGGGTGAGGTCGGCTTCATCTGCCGGATGTACTTCTGGGCCCGAAGGAGGAGGTCGGAGTAAGAGCTCGGGGGCTTCTTATCCAGGGAGAAGGTGAAGCGGACGGAAGGAGTCCCCGCTTCAGCGCCAGGGTGGCCACCGCATCATCGAGATGGTAGACCTCGAGGGCGGCAGTTTTGAATCGGGACACGAAGTCCCGCAGTGACTCTCCTTCCTTCTGGCAGACGGAGAAGAGGCTGTCTGCCACACTTGGGATCCGCGGCAGGCATCAAAGTGGGCCAAAAATGCCCTCTCCAGCTCCTGGAAGGAGTCGATTCTGTGAGGGGGCAGGTGCGAATGCCATGCACGGGCGGCCTTCCGCAGAGTTGCGGGGAAGGCCTTGCAGAGGAGGGTGTCTGAGGCACCCTGGACTTGCATCATAGCCTTGTAACTCTCGAGGTGGTCGAGGAGGTCGGTCGTACCGTCGTACGGGTCCACCTGGGGGAAGCGGAACCTGGAGGGAACCGGTTCCTCCAGTATGCGGCGAGTGTAAGGAGGACGAGTGTCGAACTCTTCCTCCGGCTGATGGTTGATCTTCCTGGAGAGCTCGTCAAGGCGCCGGTTGTACTCCTCCAGGCATTCCTCCGCCTGACGGTTGATCGTCGGAGCCCTCCGAGATGGCTCGGAGGAAGAAGAAGAAGAGGAGGCAGAAGGAGATGGAGATGGAAGTTGGGACTTCCGCCTGGGTTCCTCGTGATGATGTGGCTTGGGAGGAAACTCATTGGGGCCGTGGTCAGGGGACCGTGGCTGCTTAGAGGGTTCGCGCCAAGGCTTCCTGGGGGAAGCTTGACGTCGGCCGGTCTCTCGATCGGCCTCCCGCCAGGGGGAGCCTCCCCTCGCCGACTGCTGACTAGCGGGGGGAGCGGTCTGGTGCTGGGTGGCCATGGACTGTTGCTGCTGGAGCCCGTGGACCATGGCAGTGAAATTCTGGACTTGCTGGGAGAGGGTTGCCAGCTGCTCCGCTGTTTGGACAGCGGCGTCGACGGCGGCAGGCGACCGAAGGGTCGGCAGCAGGGGATTGGCCTCCTGCTGTCTAGTTGGTGGGGGAAACCCCGCTGGGCAGCTGATGGAGGCGTCCTGAGCTCGGGTCACCACCATGGCTTTGGAAGAAAAGAGGGGACGAAAGATGTAGCTCAGGGAGAACGTTCGCTACTTTTTCTTATCCCCCCTACCTGGCGCGCCAATCTGATGACGCTCGATCACCTCTCCTGGACGTCGGAACGGAGGTGCTTCTCATATCCTCGCTTCGCCGGGTTGCCTGCAAAGAAGTCCCGGGACCGGAGGGGTCTCCGGTAGGACCCTCCGATGGCCAAGTTAGTGACTGAGGTCATAGCTCAAGAAGGGCTCGAGTGAGCCCTGTTTTGTGTGAAAAAGAGGGGTCTCAGGGAGGAGAATTCCTTTGAGAGTTGAGATGGCGATTTTGGGGGTTATCGCGCATACCTGTTTGGTGAGTGGATTCACCTTTTTATAGGGGTTGATCCTGGCATGATCACGAGAGATTGCGTGAGTCAGAAGATCTGCTGAGCCCTTGCGCGAATATGGGCTGGTTAGTGAGCTACGTCCCATCAGCCGGCGGGGCTATCGGGCGGCGCATCGGTGTTGTCGGGCAGCACTGTCAGGCGGCGCGCGTCTGGTGTTGTCGGGCGGTGCACATCAGAGAGGCGATTTCTTGAACCGCTGGGCTGATCTGGCAGAAACTGGGGAACCCCGTCTTATCAGGGCCGAGCTGGGTCGACCCGAGATGGCTGGGGCCCATCCCGCTGGCAAGGCAGTGCCGGGGCGGGGCCGACTCGATGGACTCAAAGATGCCGGGGCCGAGTCGGGCCGGCCGGGAATGGCCTTGGCCGACTCGGCGGAGCTGGAGATGCCGGGGCCGAGTCGGGCCGGCCGGGGATGGCCTTGGCCAACTCGGCGTGACTGGAGACGCCGGCCGAGTCGGGCCGGCCTGGGATGGCCTTGGCTGACTCGACGGGACAGGAGACGTCGGGGCCGAGTCGAGCCGGCCGGGGATGGCCTTGACCGACTCGGCGGGACTAGAGATGCCGGGGCTGAGTCGGGCCGGCCTGGGATGGCCTTGGCCGACTCAGCGGGACTGGAGACGCCGGGGCTGAGTCGGGCCGGTCGGGGATGGCCTAGGCCAACTCGGCAGGACTGGAGATGCCGGGGCCGAGTCGGGCCAGCCGGGGATGGCCTTGGCCGACTCGACGGGACTGGACACGCCGGGGCCGAGTCGGGCCGGCCGAGGATGGCCTTGGCCGACCCTGCGGGACTGGAGATACCGGGGCTGAGTCGGGCCGGCCGGGGATGGCCTAGGCTGACTTGGCGGGACTGGAGACACGGAGGAAGTATCGGGGCCGACCTCGCTTGGAGAAGTAGGGGCCAGCTGGGAAGATGTCGGGGCCGCCTAGGAGGTGCCGGGCCGCCTAGTGTGGACACGTCGTGGCCGGCCGAGAAGTGCCGGGGCCGCCTAGCTTGGAAGGTGCCGGGGCCAACTTGCTTGGAGATGTAGGGGGCCGGCTAGGAAGGTGCCGGGGCCGCCTAACTTGGACACGCCGTGGCCGGCTGGGGAGTGCCGGGGCCGACTTGCTTGGAGAAGTAGGGGCCGACTAGGAAGGTGCCGGGGCCGCCTAACTTGGACACGTCGTGGCCGGCTGGAAGTGCCGGGGCCGACTTGCTTGGAGAAGTAGGGGCCGCCTGGGAAGATGCTGGGGCCGCCTGGGAGGTGCCGGGCCGCCTAGCTTGGACACACGTGGCCGGCTGGGAAGTGCCGGGGCCGCCTGGCTTGGAAGGTGACGGGGCCGACTTGCTTGGAGACGTAGGGGGCCGGCTAGGAAGGTGCCGGGGCCGCCTAACTTGGACACATCGTGGCCGGCTGGGAAGTGCCAGGGCCGCCTAGCTTGGAATGTGCCAGGGCCGACTTGCTTGGAGAAGTAGGGGCTGCCTGGGGAGATGCTGGGGCCGTCTGGGAGGTGCCGAGCCGCCTAGCTTGGACACACCGTGGCCGGCTGGGAAGTGCTGGGGCCGCCTAGCTTGGAAGGTGCCGGGGCCGTCGGTCTTGGAGGTGTCGGCCTTGGAGGTGCCGGTCTTGGAGGTGTCGGCCTTTGGGACAGTCGGGCGTCGGGTCGGCCTTTGGGGTCGTCGGTCTTGGAGATGTCGGCCTTTGGGGCCGTCGGTCATCGGGTGTCGGCCTTTGGGACCGTCGGTCTTGGAGCCGTCAGCCTTTGGGGCCGTCGGTCTTGGATATGTGGGCCTTTGGGGCCGTCGGGTGTCGGCCTTTGAGGCCGTCGGGTGTTGGCCTTTGGGGCCGTCGGTCTTGGAGATGTCGGCCTTTGCAGTTGTCGGGCGTCGGGGCCGTCGGTCTTGGAGGTGCCGGCCTTGGTGGTACCGGTCTTGGAGGTGTCGGCCTTTGGGGCCGTCGGGCGTCGGGTGTCGGCCTTTGGAGCCGTCGATCTTGGAGATGTCAGCCTTTGGAGCCGTCGGTCATCGGGTGTCGGCCTTTGGGGCCGTCGGACTTGGAGCCGTCGGCCTTTGGAGCCGTCGGGCGTCGGGTGTCGGCCTTTGGGGCCGTCGGTCTTGAAGATGTCGGCCTTTGGGGCCGTCGGGTATCGGCCTTTGGGGCCGTTGGGTATCGGCCTTTGGGGCCGTCAGTCGTCGGTCTTGGAGGTGTCGGCCTTTGGGGCCATCAGGTGTTGGCCTTTAGGGCCGTCGGGTGTCAGCCTTCGGAGCCGTCGGTTGTCGGGTGTTGGCCTTTGGGACCGTCGGTCTTGGAGCCATCGGCCTTTGGGGCCGTCCAAAAAATTTTATTTTTTCATGGGGTCAACTGGCCCCATCAGGAGAGAATTGAAACAGGTCCATGCTCAGTTTCCCATCAAGCAGTCCCAGACCTTTATCCCTCTTTGGGTTCGCCATGGATATCTATCTACCCTTCTCAAATCCAAAATTAATAAGTAAACTCAAATCAAGGATACACAGATGAATTATAATGCATAACACTGAAAATGTCTGAAAACCAAAAATCACCTATTTTGATTACCTCTAATCCATGCATTAAATAAAATAATAATAATAATACCGATGTACTAAAACATTTAATGAAGAATACATTTTAGTAACCATGACCTGCATATGTTAAAGCATATATAAATTAAAAATCAATGAAATTTAATCTTTCATGTTATTTTAGTCATCCACCTCTCTATCTATTTGATCCATAAAACAAAAATAACCAAAATATGTAACTTCTCATCTTTAGACATTTAAATATTATAAAAATCTTAAATTCGGATACCTGATTATGAGAATTATATCTTGATCGCTCAAGGAGGAATAAATTCTGTTGCCGCTGAAATCCGTCCTCCGACTCAGGCGCGGTCGATCTCCAGGAAGAGGGGGGCGGACCTGCAAAAGAAGTCCATACGCAGAGGGACGCTGGGGGTGGTCCTCCGCGGAAGACCCTCCGACGCTCAAGTCAGTGGAGAAGAAATCGGCGATCAACCAGACAGTGGGGAGATGGATCTCTCCGGGAGACCTCTCCGGGGGTGGCCAATCGGAGGCTCTAGAGGGTAGGAGCGCCGACGAGCTTCCGGCGAGAGCGGGAGAGCAAGAGTGGGGGTGTAGGCATGCAATGTGCGTACAGAGTTGCGTACCTAAGGGAATCTACGATTGCCATATTTATAGACTATCACCTGGGTCGTGAGCGCCTTCTGGAAGGTCCGGAGGTTGTTAGGATACGGAAACGAATAGAATCAGGCCGTTGTGGGGCCGTTAGAGTCCGTACCCTATTTGTTCAGAGATCGATGGCTGGAAGAGCTCCTTGGTGTCTCGAGATCGGGTTGAGTAGGCCTGGGGCGGTTACAATAGGCTTTAGGCCATGTCCCGATATGATTCCTTGTCCAGGATGCCGTTCTGGTAGGCTCACGCTCTCCCGCGTCAGGTTCCGCGGAGGTGGATGATAGGTTGTGGATCGCTCGAAGAGGCCGAGCTAAGGAAGCCCAGAAGAGCCGAGCTACGGGAGCCCGGAGGGGCCGAGCTACGGAAGCCCGGAGGGGGCCGAGCTACGGAAGCCCGGAGTAGCCCGGAGGGGGCCGAGCTACGGGAGCCCGGAGGGGCCGAGCTACGGAGCCCGGAAGGGCCGAGCTACGGGAGCCCGGAAGGGGCCGAGCTACGGGAGCCCGGAGGGGGCCGAGCTACGGGAGCCCGGAGGGGGCCGAGCTACGGAAGCCCGAAGGGGACAAAGGAAGGAGGTTAGCCTTAGCCGCCTCGCACGGATATTAATGCAATGACGATTTTACCCCCCAACACATGCCCGCCACTCCCTAGTTCGAAGCGTAGGTTCGGGTGTAGGGAGTACGAGTTCGAATGATGCGCCTTGGATGGGACGTCTTGGTTTAACTGGCTTGCGCAATGATGCCCTAATTAATGCGACAGGGTCATCCTCCCTTCGGGGCTAAGGCTCCCTCGCGAGCGACGGCTGGGATTGCGCCACGCCATGAATCCCGATCAATCGGGCGTTTGTCGAGGCGATTTGGGATGCCTAGGATGAGACGCCCCACCTTTTAGGGAGGCTTCCTTGGTGGAGAAGCGAAGTGACGGCCGCATTGTCGCTATATATATGTGTGTGCGTGCGCTCGGCGTTTTCTCATTTTGCTTTCAAAAGGGTTATGGTCTTTCATCTTCTTCGTCGCTCATTGTTTTCGTATGGTACCTCTTTCAATGACGATGAGTCCCGATGATGTGGCCTCCGAGGTCGTTGCCGAGGACTTGGGGAGGATTCATCAGCGGTATGGCTTGCCCTTGGACATCGTCCTACGAGCGCCGGAACCCGAAGATAGGGTTACCCGAGATTTAGAGTCTGGGGTCTTCATCTACGAAGATAGTTTGAAGGCAGGTCTTCGTTTTCCTCTCCACCCCCTGGTGAAGGAGATCATGACCCACTACAATATCAGCCCGTCAATGGTGGCTCCGAACAGCTGGCGGAATATTATCGAATTCATCTCGATGTGCCACCAGATTCGGATCGCCGCCACCCTCCCCCTTTTCCGCACCTGCTACCACCTGATTCCCGGGAGGAAATCGGAGTGGCCCTACATCGGGCCCCGGAGGTCCTTCAACGTGATCGCGGATAAGCCCTCTTCCATCAAGGGGTGGAAGAGTCGATTTGTTATTGCGGAGGGAAACGTCGGCTCTGACTTTCCTCGAAGATGGGGGGAGGTTGTAAGGGATGCGGAGACGCATCCGGCCTTGTCGGCGCAGGAGGAGAAGGACTTGGACATCCTTCGCAATGGTCAGGTGTTTTCGGCAAATGATCTGCTATCGGAGGGGGCTCTCTTCGCAGCCGGGCTCAGCCCCCTGGACCGCAAGGTGAGTCTCTTTCGTGCAGTTCATTTTTCTCGATTAAAGTGCTCGGACCTGAGCATGTGTGCTTTGATGTGGCAGCCGCAAGGTCGGCATTGTCGAACCTCTCCAAGAGGAAGAGAGGGAAACGCTCGGGGGAAGGGAGCGGCGTGGATAGTGGCCGGCCCAAAAAAAGGGCTCATACATCTACCAGAAGCCCGCCGGATGCTGGAACAGTCGCAGCAGGGGTGCCGAGGGCGAGAAGGGATCCGGGGAGGGCAGTTATGGCGCCCGACCCTCTTGTGCTGGAGATTTCAGACAGCTCAGATGAAGCTCCGTTGGCTCGCCAGACCGCGTTCCCCCTGAAAGAGGAAGCGGCAGCGGATTCGGCGGAAGCGGCCATCTTCGAGGGGGCTATTATCCCCGCGGGATCGCTACCGCCCCCAGTGGGAGAGGAGACGGCCGTAGTTGAGGGAGCTCAGGGGGAGCCCCTGCTTGGTTTATCTGCCGGGGAGTCTGGTAGCAGTGAGGTCGGGCCGCCCTCGATGGGTCGAGAGGCGGGTCGGGCCGAGGCTTCAGGGGAGCCTGCGGAGGAGATGCATGTGACGATAACCGGGAAGGATGCGTCGGAGGAGGGAGCACGGCCAAGTGAGAGTCCCGCAATCGGGGCCCCCTCGAAGAAGATTTTGGGAAAGCTGGCACTTGGGCTGGCTGAAATATCTGAAGGAACCCAAGCCAGGGCCTTGATAGAGGAGGCTGGGATGTTGAAGGCCTCTCAGGCAAAGGTCGCCCAGGCCAGCCCTTCAGGCGGGGTTGGCTCATTCGGTAGCTCGGACGCTAGTGTTGAGGAGGCGTTCTCTGCCATGATAAGGTCGGCCCTGTATCCGGGTGCGGATCCTTCGGCGGACAAGTTTTCCGACCTGGGGTTGGTCGACGCTGCGTTCGGGCAGCAAGGCGTGGCAGAGGGCATTCATCTTCTTCCCGATATCGACAACGCGACCTTGATGAGGATGACCCGAGCCTATGCATCACGGGTAAGTTGTCAATCCCGAGTAGCGGGTTTACTCTGGTTGACTTGACCTTCATGTATCCACTTTTTGTGTCGCAGAGTGTTTTACTTTCTAGGGCGATATGTTGGCGCCTAAGTTTGGCGACAGGGGCCAGTGTCCAGGCCAGGAGGGATAATGCTGAGCTTCAGTCGCGGCTGAAGGTGTCTGAAAAGTTTGAGGAGCTCATGGACATGATGGATGGGAACTTAAAGGGGGCAAGGGTGGCACACCAGGTCGCTCTGGCCGAGGTGTCCAAGCAGAAGCGCAGAGTGGAAGAGTTGCAGGAACTCCTGGCGAAAAACGACAATGCGTGCTTGGAGTTGGCCAGGATTGAGTCAAAATACTCCGTGGAGGTGGCGGCGATGCGGCGGAAACACGGTGAAAGTATGAGTCGGCTGGGAAGAGAGGCCGACGATGAAAGAAGGCGTTTGGCGAGGATGCTCGGCGAAGTGGAGGAGAAATTGAAACGACGTGATTGCGAAATCGCCCATTTGAAGGAGAGTGCCAGGTGGGACCAGGGGACGATAGCTCGGGTAAGCGACGAGTTATCCCAAGCCCGGAGGGATGTCGAAGCCAAGCAGCTAAAGATCAGCACTCTGCAGGAGAGGGTTGAGCTGATAGGGGCTGACAGGACGAGAGCCAGGAACGAGGCGGAAGAGATGGCCAAGAGGTTGGCCAAGCGAGAGGGGGAGGTACGCTCTTATTTTACCCTTTTTGTTTTTCCTGCTGGGTTCTCACAATGCTGATTTGATTTTGGATTTTTCAGATGGCGAAGGTGGAGTCGGAGGTTCGGGCTCTTCAAGGTGAGCTCGCGTCCACTCGTAATAGGAATTCGGAGCTCGAGACATGGGCTAGCGAGCTCGAGGAGCAAAACGTCATCCTGAAGGCCCAGGTGATTGAGGCTGAGAAACAGACGGTGGAGGCCAAGACGCAGCACGCCATACTCAGGGGGAGGCAAGACGCTATCAGCGTTGACGCCTTCCGTCATGGGAAGGAGGAGTGCAAACAACAGATTCTCGATGAGCACCCGGAATGGGACCTTTCTTTCCTGAGTGCTGAAGATTTCGAAGATGGCGAGTCCAAGAAGAAGATGAAGACGAATACGTTGATGTTTCTGACACCGAACTTGGCGCCGCCCCCGGTCCCAGCGAAGATGCAGCTTCCGAGGGGCAGTCGCAAGCCGCCGCCGAGGGGGCAAAAGTATTGGAGAAGGGCGAGTCTAGTCACACTTTCACAAATGTAACTGAGGGCCCTCCTAAAGCTGATGCAGCTCCCGGTTCTTAAGAACTATTCTTGTATCTTCGTCCTTTAGACATTTTTCTGATATTTCATAGTGAAAGAATTTTCTGTTTCCGTTTAAGTGTCTCTCTCGCGCGATTTCGCTGTCGTTTAGTCTCGGTCGTGAACGACCTATGGCCCCGGAGGCTCTTAGGTCACCCTTATCCTGAAATTGAAGGAAAACGTACCGGCTAAGGCCGATGGGCAAATCAGGTCGGCTTGGGCCGACAGACGAAATAGGTCGACTGGGGCCGACAGACCAAAATAGGTCGGCTGGGGTCGACGGACCAAAATAGGTCGGCTGGGGCCGACAGGCAAAAATAGGTCGGCTGGAGCCGACGGACCAAAATAGGTTGGCTGGGGCCGACAGGCAAATATAGGTCGGCTGGGGCCGACGGACCAAAATAGGTCGGCTGGGGCCGACAGGCAAAAATAGGTCGGCTGGGGCCGATGGACCAAAATAGGTCGGCTGGGGCCGACAGGCAAAAATAGGTTGGCTGGAGCCGACGGACCAAAATAGGTCGGCTGGGGCCGACAGGCAAATATAGGTCGGCTGGGGCCGACAGACCAAATAGGTCGGCTGGGGCCGATAGGCAAAAATAGGTCGGCTGGGGCCGATGGACCAAAATAGGTCGGCTGGGGCCGACAGGCAAAAATAGGTCGGCTGGGGCCGACGGACCAAAATAGGTCGGCTGGGGCCGACAGGCAAAAATAGGTTGGCTGGGGCCGACGGACCAAAATAGGTCGGCTGGGGCTGACGGACCAAAATAGGTCGGCTGGGGCCGACAGGCAAAATAGGTCGGCTGGGGCCGATGGGCAAAAAGGGCCTTTGTGCTTTCTACTATTCTGTCAATCATCCTGATGTTCTGCAGGCGATTTGGTTTTTATTTCATCAGAATGAATAATACAGCGTAGTGGGGGGCATAAAGCCACATCAGAGCTTTCCGGAAGGTGCTCTTTCCCATGCGGATCGCTTCGTCGCATACGCAATCGCTCACCATTGGGGGACATTACTTTCGAAGGACGATATTCTGAATCCGCCAGTTTTCGAAGCGTCAGTGGACGATTTCCTGCATTTAATGACCGTGATTCGGGATCAGAAAGGGATCTTCGTACACGTCACAACTAAGGCGGTGGGCTTGGCGCGCAGTGGGGTGCTGCGTTCATCCTGAGGGGCCACGTGGAGGCGCGGGCCAGGTGTTTGAATCTCGGGACTTACAGCATGGGTAGCTTTTTCCTGGGTCTTTTCTGCCTATAAAAAAGGGAGAAAGGGTCATGTTTGGCTATCCCCAAAGTATATTTTCCCTCAGAACTTCCATCATGCCTACTTTTTTGCTGCTACGAGTGGGAGGACCAAGCTTTCCTCTCATGGGCTCCTTGCCGCTGGACAGCTGGGGCGACCGGGGAGCGGCTGGAGAATGGCTCGCCCTTAGGGGATGAGTCCCGGAGATCACATGGAGAGCGCACATGGGGGGCGCAGAGATCACACGGAGAGCGCACATATGTGCTTCTGGTGCGATCTCTGCGGCTCCTGCTCGGAGACGCGGGGTCGAAAGTGCATGCGGGCCTCCCATGCCTCGCTTGAACTTCCCCTCCTTCCCCGATTTGGATTCCTGGGCTCAGCCACCTGGGGAATCCTTTATTACGCGGGAAGGGGGTGAAGGCGCGCCGCTCGCCGACTCCTTGTCCTTGAGCCTTGGCGGGGCGCGGCGGCACGCGCTCAGTTTGGGAGGGTGTTCCAACGCCGAGGTCCGCTGGCTTCCTACCTGCCCGCCGAGGGGTCCCACGGTTGGATGGTCTGGGATGGCCATCCAGATATCTCGGTTGGGCCACCGAGATATCACTGCCACCTGAAGCCAGTCGCAACTATTGGACCATGTCGACCGGCCATTATCGGCCCGAACCGACTAGATGCGACTCGTCTGGCTCGGCGATCGGATGCTGGAGCGTCAGAGATTGGCCAGGTCTGCTTTGGAGCAGTTGTCCGAGTTTTGCATTTGCCTTTATTTTATACATTTCAATGTTCTTGTAACGCCCGTGAGGCATTTGTAACTGATCTTGATCGGCAATAAAGAGAGTTATGTTCTGTTCTTTGATCTCTATCTTTTCTTGCCGATCTTGTAGTCATTGTTGTTTGTGGGGTACAAAGCGCTCCATTCGTCCTTAGACGAGGGTCTCACGCCGTCCGAACTAATCAAGGTTCGTATGTGGCGATTCATAGATCATTCGGCGAAACATGTCCCCTGCTCTGGTCGGAAACCTGGTGTTTTCGCGTTCCACTTTTACCGGGGCTCGGTTTATCGTGGATCGGCCTTGGCCGAAGTTCAGGGAACTCGTACCTCCCTTCCCATTGTGGTTCAGGGAATCAGTCACTCGGGTTAGTCGAGTTTCGGAGAACATTTTACTTGGCCCTGCCAAGGTTCGAAGAATTTTGTAGCTCGGCCCTGCCGAGGTTTGGAGGATTTTGTAGCTCGGCCCTGCCGAGGTTCGGAGGATTTTGTAGCTGGCCCTACCGAGGTTCGGAGGCCCATGCTCAAGGGAGCGACTTAGTTGTCGTGGCAGGCCACATCGTTAGGTCCACGGGGCGCCTGGTAAGGGGCGTCAGAGCGGAACGGGCGGTATATCTTCACGCTTTTATTGGTGGCGCCACTCTTCCCGGGGGG
Organism: Calamus simplicifolius; assembly: GCA_900491605.1. Taxonomy (NCBI): domain Eukaryota; kingdom Viridiplantae; phylum Streptophyta; class Magnoliopsida; order Arecales; family Arecaceae; genus Calamus; species Calamus simplicifolius. The sequence goes on from UESW01003391.1 coordinate 80,285, forward strand.
ACAGGTGATTGGCCGAATGCCAGACTTCTGCGTTTCCCGAAAAAGAGGCCAGTATTAAGAGGCTCGGGGAAGCGCCGAATGCATTTATTGCGGGGGCGACAGATCGGAAAATGTTTTCTTGGGGAACTCCCGAACAACCTGCTCGCGCTTTCCGATTTTACTCGGGATAGGGCGTGACTCTTCAGATTCCTCATGCATTAAAATGGTAACAAGTGGCGGATTCTCATGGGTCGGCAGTCGCGGTGCGGCCGATCGAGATACCTGCCTGGCGGGTATAAATATGACCGAGGGGGACCGGTTCCTGCCATCCCTCGATTTGAGTTCGGAGAAAATGGCCTATCCCGGGCGTTCGTCAGGCGAACTTCATTCCTTGCTCGGCGGTCTTTTACGTTCGGAAAGAGGGCGCGTCTCAGTCACCGTCGATGGGCTGAGCCTCGCGTCGGCCTTCGCGAGCAATCAGCAACTCGCAAGGGTTGCCGAGGAGTATATGGACGTGACAACCAGGGAGGTGGAGGCCCTACGCCGGATAATGGACCGGCAAGAGGAGGAAGTCGTGTCTCTCCGTCAGCAGGTGGCTGATTTGACCGGATGCTTGGAGGAGTTGCTGGCCTCTGGGGGCGACTGACTCCGGGGCCTCTCTTCTTGTTCTTGCTTTTGTTTTTCTTTCTGTGTTTTTCCTGTCTCGTTGTAACCCTTCTTTTTTTTAATGAAAGAATGGATCTGTTTTTAGGAATCTTTTTCCTCTTTGAGAACGATTGCCCTGATGCGCTTGACAGGCTAGGGTGTCGGTCTGGACCCGTTGTCCCGCGATTACGTAGATATTTTGAACGACGAGTTACAGGGGGGTCTCCCAAAGAGGTTTTCAGTAGCAGAGAGGGAAATCTCCTAGCTCTGCCTGGGGCCTTTGGCCGACTACGTGGGGCTCGATGGCCTCGAGAGTGGGTTTGCCAATGGTGGCTTCTTCTTGCGCGTCGACGTTTTTATTCAACG
>UESW01003392.1:0-26344 GCA_900491605.1 Calamus simplicifolius
TTGAATGACTGAAATCTTTTGGAATTGAAATGATTTTAGTCTAATGCGGCATGTCAACATTGCATGTATTCACCATTGAGAGTGCCCCTTGGCATTTAGGTGTGTGGGAGGTTGTGGATGTGAAAGCACCACAAACTATGGAGTGCACTCAAAGAAACACGGACATGCTTCAGCTTTAAAAGTCAATTTTTCCGTCTACTTTCTATCAAAGTATTTTATATAGTATCCAAAAGGATTTTGAAAGATACTATCAAAGATTACAAGGAATAAGGAAATTTAAAAGGAGAGAAAAAATTATATATTATATATTGGCATGGTACATCATCAATTATATATCTTGATATGAGCGTGTTAAAAGAAACTTGAAAACATTATGGTGCAATTGGGTCGCTTTCTCATGAGTGCTTCTTAATGCTCTATAGATTTCTAAGATCTTCAGTTGTGGTTCTGAAGTTTTGTAGAGCCTGCTTTATTTATATATGACCTTTCTCGCTGTATATAACCTGCTGATGTTAGCATTTCTTCAGGTGAACTAGCAATGGAGTTGGAATCGTGTGTCCCACCCGGCTTTAGATTCCATCCCACAGAGGAAGAGCTTGTGGGCTATTACCTAGCAAGGAAGGTTGCTTCACAAAAGATTGATATAGAGGTTATTCAAGTCGTCGATCTTTACCGAATAGAGCCATGGGATCTCCAAGGTTGGTGGTGTTATGGAGAAAAATATAGCATGATACTCCTAGAACTCTTTTATGACTCAGGATTTTTTGTTCTTCTCTACTAGATAGCTGCAAGTATGGCACCGAAGAACAAGCTGAATGGTACTTCTTCAGCTATAAAGATAGGAAGTACCCGAGCGGAACACGCACCAATAGAGCCACAGCAGCTGGATTTTGGAAGGCAACCGGCCGAGACAAACCAGTGCTTTCAAAATCCAAAGTTATAGGGATGAGGAAGACTCTTGTTTTCTATAAAGGACGTGCTCCAAATGGGAGGAAAACTGATTGGATCATGCATGAGTATCGCCTTCAATCACACGAACATGGACTAATTCAGGCAAGTGATCGACCCATTTTTTCTGGAATTATATATGAGAACATAACCATCATCGTAGATATGTGTTTCGAATCCATATTAGTTTTTGTTGTTTTGAGTTGGATATTCGAGGATGCCTAAATGCATAGAAGTTTTACTTGGGATAAACTGGAGAAATACAAGTAAAAGTACAACTCAAGAACTGTTCAATGATTGTCGCTTTCAATCTTTTATGGATTTCTCTAAGAAATCTTTTATGTATTCAAATTGCAGGAAGAAGGATGGGTTGTATGCCGAGCATTTAGAAAACCAAGTCCCAATCAAAGGCAAAGTTTTAACCGTTATGAACATACTTACTACGACCACTTTGATGCCCAATATGGACTAGAATCACTTGTAAACATTGCTAGGCCAACCCATTCAATATTGGAATCCTATCCAGGAGGCCATTTCCAAGAGCAACCTGCTGGGTGTGGGGGAGAACTTGAGTCAAAGAACACTCCCCTCAGCCATGTTCTTGGGCTTCCACAACTAGATAGTCCAAAGTTTTCAACAAATTTGTCCACTAAGGAATGCATTGAACGCAACGCTACGGGTGACGAAGAGCATGCTGCCAAGAGAAACGACTGCGAGGGGCAACTGATCGATTGGAAGGTCTTGGACAAGTTGCTCTCATCGCCGTTAAACGAATCAGCTTCTTCAAGTATGCCAATTGTTTCAGTGAATTATGATGCAGGTGCTCAAAGCCAGGGAGATCATTTCCTTGCATTGTTTGATAGCTCGTAGTGGTGTCTCTCTTGTTTCAATGGTTATGTTGTTGATAATATATGGTGACAAGGTCAAAAACCACATGATTTGTAGCTATATTATTACATTTCAAGGACTAATTAGCAAGCAATGAAGAACGCATTTCAAGTTGTATAATGGAGCCTTCTTATGTTGAATCTATTGTGCATTATTGTCGGCTGTGCTTCGTATTTGAAGCAAATAAGTACTGTTATCTCAAATGAATTACTCTCTCTCTCTCTCTCTCTCTCTCTCTCTCTCTCTCTCTATGTGTGTGTGTGTGGTAATTAATGTTTAGTACGAGGTGTGTGGCATGTGAATATGCCTTTAAAGCTTTTAGTTCTACACGGAGCTAAAAGATTCTTACCAAATGCTGAACTCCTCTCTTAATCGGTATATGGCCATTACATGTTACCGACGCAATTGGAATGCACATAATGGCTTGACTATTGCAACATGCTCCGTTGCTGAGTACTGTCGAATATCTTGAGGTTAATTGTAACGAGATATATTGAAAGCATAAGCAAAAATTAGTAAACATTTATTTCATCTAGTAATTAATGAGAGTTCTCAAACGAGATCATCATGGAGATCTTAGTTCATTAGTTCTCACCAGATAACATTATTCATAATGATTTAACATCACCGTATTGCTACGCAATATTCTAGTAATTAAAGAAGCCTAGATATTTATATTTAATCTATTTGATATGCCATGAGAATTCAAGATCATTAATCATGCAATACGAAAACTATCTTTAGTATATCTTACAATTATTATAATATTTTATTATTATTTCATATTATTAATTACACTACATGGTTTAAATTATAGTAATAATATACACTATATTATAAAATTATAAAAAACTATCTATATTATATTATAATATTATAGTATTATAATATTTTGCCGACCCATGTAGTTTGGAAAAGGCTTAGATGAGTTGAGTTGAGTTGTATAATATTTTATTGTTATACTTTTATCGTATCATATTATGATGTTATTTATTATATAATATATATGACACATAATAAAGGGTATTTTTTTAGGTGTGCTTTTATGGATAGGGAGCATTTTTTTTTTTTTTTCAAATCTGAGCCTAATATCACCATTTGAGAGTGATCTTCAATACCAATATCTTGAAAAATATTTTGAGAATTACTAGATTGAGAGGTGATTTCATAGATATGTGTGATTTAAGATTATTGCTACACAGGATTATTGGACAGTTAAACGTGAAGATTCCATCACCTCCCCCTGGCCATTAGTGATCTTAGTTAGATCATCCTATACCCTCTCAAGGTCAGGATCCTCAACCAATCTGAGCAATCCTTCTTTCCCATCAATAGTGTTTTCTTTTGTTCTTTTCTTCTCTCAACTTTCTAGTGCAACTAATTATTTGAACACCCTTGATTATCGGACTCAATTTTGCTAGACAAGCTTCACACACGGTCAGAGTATTCCAATTAATGTGAGTCTTCTATTTTTCCCACTACAATACAGCTCATTTTCATGCCATGCTGTTTTAATTCCTTTTATATGATTTTCTTGACTCACAATCACAATTAGATTAAGCACTATTGTCTTACAAAAAAAAAAAAAAAAAAAGGAATAAATTTATGCAGAATCTTCAAAACAGTTATATTTCATCTATCGATCTTGCTCCAGTTCTTTCAATCAACTCTTCAACTTTTTTTGTTAAAATCAAGTCCTGCATGTATGAGATTGCGTAAGATTTTCAATTAGATAGCATTAGTGGAGAAGGATTGTATCCAATATATATCTTCTTGATGACAAAGGAAAAGTGCAATGTTTAACACATGTCTAACATCTAAAAACTTCTAGAGTGGGATGCCTCTGCTAGATCTTAGGTACACTGCAATAACCTAGCCAACCGATCATAAATTTTTTCAGTTTCATTCTCCAATTTTACTTTGTTAGTTCGAGTAATCAACAACCTATTGATTGGTCGGCAAGCAACGTGGGAATGCAAAGTAGGTAATGATGGTAGTCTTGCGTATCAGACTCATCAAGTAAGGATAGTTCCCTCTCGCGGCATTATGTTATTGGAGTAAAGCTTTAGGCACCCACTTGAGTGGTCTACCCATTCACAAGTAGGTTGCATTATTTCATTCTATTTTCACTATTTTGTTGTGTTGTTTGTTGTTGTATCTTTCAATGCCAATAACTTCAATATTTCTTCCATTGCGATCACGTTGACATGCTCATGATCCAAAGATCTTGGTATGGCAGGATAAGGTTGGCTACCTGGAGAGCGATTTCTTTCACTGTCATATTAACTTTCCGATCAACCAATGGAAACTTAACAAGTTTTTAACTCTAAGTTGTCGGTTAGACCACATAATCATGACAAGCTTAAGATTATTGTCAAAGGAATAGACTCTGATGCGATGGGCTGGTCATTATCAAGAGGCACTCAGAAGCTGACCAAATGAAAGACATACGGTAATCGACTTCCAAGAAGAATGCATGCTAGAGGTGTGGCAGTGGCAGTCCACTAACTATGATGGCAATTTCAAAGGCGGCTGGATGGCGGTAAGGGAAACTCAAATTATCTGTGAGTGGATCGAGAGTTTGGAATTGCCATTATCCAAATAATCATCACTGTCGGATAATTAATATGTAGGAGCTTTGGATCATGAAGTTGTTCTTCTCACATATTGTAAAAAGTCAAAACGATAATGGTTCCACGTATTCCTTCTGTAATGGTGGAGATTGTGACTCCTATCCGTTGACTCTGGGCTTCGGGCCAAGGTTAACGACGGCCGCTTAATAATATTTTTCACTTAGAAAATGGAAAAATTTTCAGACCTGGAATTCAACGGATCGGTCACAACAGAGATGGAGAGAAAGGAAAGCGCGAGCCAGATTGATGTTGATCATCCGACGCTGGAGCAGATTAATCCTAGCGAAGCTTCTCCACTACTAAATAAGCCTGCCGTAGAGCCCACGAGGGACGGTGGAATCTCGTCAGAGAATAATAGTCAGAATAAGGGAACAAAGGACGAGGAGAAAGGCAAAACCTGTTCCCAAGCAGTTGTAACCAAAGTTTCTCCACGGATGCCATCGCTGAATAAAGTGCGGAAAAAGAAAAAGTAATCTCAATTATATATATTTTAATGATAATAAAATAGTATTTATAAAAACTAATAGATATTTAAGTTTGTAATGATAGAGATGTACAATAATAAACCTAAGCTAAAACATAAGCAAAATTTTGTTCAACATCTTAAGATACTTATGTCTAGTTTTTAGCAATGCCAAAAGAGAGAAGATATATTAATATATTTGATAGAAGAAGAAAAATTACTTGGCATATAATTTTTTATGGCATATTATTAAAATCCTTCTCAAAAGGAAGTTTCTAAATGTAAGTTGCAGTTAGATAACTCTATATATTTGAAATAACTTTTTAACATGGATCATGATGCTTTATAATCACTTTATTTTTGCTATATGTGTTTTATGGTATGAGTACCTCCATCTATTAATGAAATCATCCTCCTTATCTTACAATTTTATATCTTGATATATGTATCTTTTTAATAATGCAAAAAGGGGGAGTTATTATTTTGATTAATGATCAATAATATCCTTATCTTTTCAATCATGATAACAATGCATATATTCTTTTTAATATTTTAAGAAGGGAGAGAAATTATAAAGAGTGTTAAGAGATATTGATTGGCACATTGATTGAAGGTACGTTTGTTGGATAATATCCTAAGATAGAGGTTATCTTATACCGACTAACAAGTGGTATTATTTATATTTCTGAACAAGGGACAGCTCATGATCAACAAGAAGTGGTATCAATACATAAATTGATTGATATTTGGCAACAATTGGTATCAAAGTATATATCAATGCTTCTATGCATATTTTGACATAAGTATCTATTTTTGATGATTTTATTTCAATAATAATCATATTATTATTATCATGTTTCCACCTTTAATAATGTGCATTCTTTGTATATCTCACTTTTTATGATGTCAAAAGGAGGAGAAATAAGATTGATTGTAAGATTAATTATTATTTGATATAAAAAATTGATATGGTTTGTAAAAATTTTGATATGGTCTCATTAAAAGGAGAGAAAAGAAATATTCATTAGTTGCATATACTTATATGAAGTAGGGAGTTGAAGCAGAAAGAAATTTGTATGGTTTAAAATTTGATGATCTTTGTTGAAAGAAAGAAAAGGAATTATTTGTTGCGTATACTTATAAGAAATAGGGAGAGTATAAGTAGAAGAGTAATTTTGCTTTTCACTATGTGTTGAGCATAAACCATCTGATTATTAAGTTTATTGGCACATTATTTTAGCATCAATGGTATATCATATTGATTATATTAAGAAAATAAAAATATTAGAAATTGGTAAAAAATTGATATTGGCTCATATTTTTTCTCTAATATAATTATCAAAAATGAAATTATAAATTTCAAAGGAGTATATTTATTAACTTGCACATATTTGAAACATGCATACTTAACTAATTTTTATCATCCACATATTATCTTACAATCAATAGTTTTATTATCAAAAAAGGAGGAGATTATTGAACCTAAAGGTTCAATACATGTTTTGATGATAACAAGACACTGACTAAAGGATTAATATAATATTTGTGTTTGTGATCATAAACATATATGATGGTTGATCCGAGCTAAAATATGAGCAAAAATTTATCAAGCTTATACTTTTTAGCAAAGAACTCGAGAGATATGCAAGAAGTCGAAGTCTTAGAAGAATAGTAGAAAATTAGTATCAACCAACTTAAGAATACAAAAATCAATTAAACTATGTTTTTTAAAAAAATATTTGCAAAAAATCAAAAAATCTAAAACTAAGAGTGAGCAGTTAATTGGGTAAAACTATAATCGATTGGAGAATGGCATGCCAAAACAGCACTAAAAATAGCCAACTGACTGTCAACCAACTTAAGCTAAGCCAATCCATCAACCGTGAGCTAGCAATCGATTAACCCAAGCTAGGATGGTTGATCGGTAGGACTTTGATAGCCACAATGATCAAATTTTAGATGATGTTAGAGCTACCTTAGTCAGTGTTTAGTTTTTCAAGCTCTATAAATTTTGCGCTTTGTTACTTTCTTTTGCAATAGATCAGGGATAAAATTGAATGAAAAATCATTGAAAAACCCTTGTAGCTAGAAAATTGTTCTTGAGCCTTGAGTTTGGATTCTCTTTATCCATGTTTACTGCTTCATTTGTATATTTGCATTCTTTGAGAGGATGTTTTTTATTTCTTTCTCTTGTTTAAGAGAGTGAAAGATTTTGTGTCGGTCTATGAAAAGAATTATAAAGGTTACTTCTAAGTCTAATAAAAGAAGAGGTATAAAGGGTTAATATTCATTGAGAAGATTGGTATAGTAGAGATCCTAAAAAGGGGCCTTGGATAGTAAATGTAGGCGAGGGATGCTGAACCACTCTAAAATTCTTTGCCTCTTATTTATTTTTTCTTATATATTTACTGTCATGTACTTGATCTTATTTATTGTTGCATTATTTCTTATGCATAATTGATTTATTTTACTTTTTCATAGAATTTTAATTGTTATAATTATTGTATTTTGTTGCTTTAGTTTTTTAAGATTTTTATAAAACCCAATATATGCTTCCTCTTGAGTATTTTTTGGCCCAACATTCAAGCACTAAAATTAAAGAGATAAGAGGTGACTGAAAACTTACCTTGATCAATTGGACGTTAGGACGACGACTTGGCCTAGATTTTCTTTCGAGAGTTTTGAAGGACAAATGACATCTTGCTAATGATTTTGTGGCATTCTGAATCGGTGCCAACCACTTTGTGTTTCACTTCAAATGTGAAGAAGATTTGATCAAGATTACTATCAAAGGCACTTGGATGGTTAGAGGTCAAATGCTAGCTTTAGAATCATGGAAACCTAACTTCAAAAACTCTAAGACCCCAATTACTAGTGTAGCTATTTGGATGTAGATTGAGAAGTTACCTATGAGGTAGTGGTCTAGAAACAATGTTTTAGAAATAGTTTCAGTGGTGGGCAAACCCCTATGGTCGAACAATTTGATGAAAAACTTAAAGTTAAGGAACTTTGCTAGGGTTTGTATTCAGTTTAATTTGAAAGAACCTCGAGTGGTCGGGGTGGACCTCTTAGGAGATGATGGATATGATCCTATTTGGTAGGTCTTTGCTTTTGAAGGAATTCTTTTCTTTTGCTATACATGTGCGAGAATAGGCATCGGGCTACCAAATGTAGGTTCTCTACTTAATCTAAAATGATTGCCTTGGTAGAAAAGGAGTTGGATGCTTCAAAAGACTCTACAAGGCCCCATTTTATAGTTCTAAATAGGGAATGAATGGATGTACAATTCATGGTTGGCAACTAGAAGGTAGTGACCTTCTATTGATAAGAAATTTGAGGAAGGTGACTATGTTGCTAAGTCAAATAGGACCTTTCCAATTCAGCAGCTAGCGGGTGACAATAGTAATTTTCAAGTCAACTCTATGATTGATCAACATAGTTCCCACCCAATGGGCATGCTAAGGTAATGGAGGATGGTAATCCCACTACTCAAAAGGGTAGTGGGGCGCATCAATAGGTTATGGTTTGGGGGTCAACTCGTTTCAAATAAGGATCTAAGTATTCTATGCAATCTAATTTGATTGATATGGACGAATCTAATCAGCCAATAGTTATGGTAAAGGATCCTAATTAAGAGAGGGTGATCAAGGAATCAAAGGTCATCATCTTGGAATCAATGGGTAGTAAATAGAAGGATGGTTCTACTTTTTTTTTTAAAAAAAAAGGATAAACAGGGGTGACATGCTTTATCGAGCTCAAATGTGGTAGGCTCGAGCTATTCTTCAAGTGGATTAAGCCTTGAATACAAGTTTCTTATTAAATCGGGCCATAGGAAATCCAACTCTCATCATGGGTATTATCTAAGGCTCGACAAGCTATGGTCAAAGCTCATCTTGCCTAGACCTCACTGGCCATCATGTGCTTAGGGCACAACCTTTTAGTCCAGGGTGAATTCTCAATAGAGATGACACCACCCATGATTAGCTACCTAGCAAGCCTCCTCATAGTCCTCCATCAATTCCAACTTCCACAACCCTAAGTCCCCAATTCATGACAAACTAAATGAAAGCCTTAGCAAGAAACTAAATAAATCTCAATCTCAGCATACGGTTAGCAAAGTCAAGTAATAAATGATGGTAACTACTTACCTTCCATCATCACCAAGTGGTGGCTGAAGGTGTGGGCGACAATAAGCAAGAGTCAAGATCCTAGAACCCCCATGTTAAGTAGCTAACCTATGGAGAAAAGTGAAAGTTCTTAGTACAGATAAGATGAAGGGTCAAATCATAAAGAGTTCCCAAAGCTCTTAGCCACCCAGTTGAGAGATGGGAAAATAGTAATGGAAGTCTCTAGATTTCAATTGATGAGATAGCTAAATCTCAAACAACTTAGGTTCCTTTAAACTTGATTAAGAGTGTGCTATGCTTCAATTCTTCCCTTTTGACCTAGGAAATTGCAGGCCCACGGTACTCCTTTATTGATTGTAGATCCGGCTCTAGTGAAGGAATGAACCTATTATCCATAGAGACAACCTCTTTCAAGGTGGCAACCCGCTATTTGCAAAGCTTTATCCCAGCCTCTTCTAAACTAGCATAACCATGTGCTAGTTTGAATGACATGAAGGTAGACATGTGTCCTTGAAATGAGGTTGTTAGGTCTATCTATCTATAAATGTTATAGTAAATCAGAACCTTCCTACAACCTTCAACCAATTGATTTTTCATGCTTATCCGATGGCATCATTGCTTTACAGAGGAAAGAAGTGGTTCCAACTAATTTTATCTATGTATCATATTAGTGCATGTATAGAGTTTTCTCTAATTTTGACTCTAATCCATAGGTTCTAATAGCTTTTATACTAGTACTTATGGGTTAACAAGGACTCTATATTCTAAGCTGCAACAAACCTTAGCCCGGGGTGCTTATATGAGATACGTTTATTATATAAAGACATAAAAAAGCTAACTACACAATTATAAATTCAATTACTATGATATAACAAGAATATTCTGTTATCTATATCCTTATATGTTATTATTTATTTCCTTATATAACATTATTTATTTTATTTAGAACAAGAGAAAATTTTGATGAGATTAGTGACATCATTTGCTTCCTTATATATATTATTTGATTATTTGGTCATAAAAGACATATGATATTAATTGTTTTCTTATATACCATTATTTTTTTGATTAAATCCCAATGAGATTAGCATGTATGGTTGGTGAAGCAAATTTAGTAGCATTAATTAGTGATTCAAAATTGGGCATCCAAAGTAGATTATAGAATCACACTATACACTTAAATATGAAAAGTAATATCTAATGCATTTACTAGTGCATGATCTAGCATTACCTAATGATTAATATTAATGCATCACTAATTGTTTGAAATATTTTATTCATAGATAAAAAGATGTGATGGCTTGATCCTATCACATCTCATGAGATAGAACAACTTGACAAACCTATCAAATCTCATGCGATCTATTAGTAAAATAAATTACACAATGCATACAATAGGAAATTCTATGCATCGATCTACAAATTTGTATGTGAACTTTTATCACTTTTGGCTAGAGGTTATGTGAAACTCAAGGAGGGAGAAAGACCAAGAAAGGGAGAGGAAGAGAATAAAGAATGAGAGAAGAACTAACTTATTATTCTTCTCTTTCAAGGGTTTTCAGATCAAGAGAGAGATGAAGTGAGGAAGGAGAGGCAGAGAATAAAGGATGGGGAAAGAAACGTGAAAGGGGGATATAAGAGTATACAAGTAATTGAAGAGAAGCGCATAAATTATTCGATGATAACGTAGATTGACAGTTGCAGTAGTGCAATTTGGACATGGAAGGAGGCATTTACTATTCTGCCACTATTAGCTATCTTGTACATGGAAGAGATCCTAGGAGAACATGGAGGATAAGAACAATTAAAAACCCTGATAAATTAAGATGATTAAGATGGAGGAGTTTGTTTAATCTAATGTGTTGCCCAGTTGTAGCAACCCAAGAGGAGGGTGAATTGGGTAATTAAAAATTAATTACTAGCGCAGATATATGCTTTAATACTAATTTAAATTTAATTTGCAATGGTGTAGTGAAGTGCATAGAACAATATCATAGAAATCAAGCAACTACAAACACAAGAGAGTTTATAGTGGTTTGGTGCCAAACTCAGCACCTACGTCCACTTTCCAAAATACCCTTTGGGATTTCACTCTAATCGTATCACAACGATTACAACTTCTAGCCTTCCCCTGCTAGCCCTTTTGTTTATATGGCACAAGGCAGCCAAACCCCTAGCCTTATCAGGCTAGTCCTCTTATTTATATGGCACAAGAAAGCCAACCCCTAGCCTTACCCGGCTAGTCCTCTTGTTTAACGGCACAAGAAAGCCAACAAGAACCAAGGGTTAACTCTAACCCTTTTACAAATATGTTCAGAATAGATAAGAACAAGTAGCTCCTACAATGAGCAAATATTCAAAGAAATACTTTACAACTTTTGTAGCAAATCTTCATCAATAAATGAAGAACTTCGAGGTAGCTGAAGCTTTGAATGCTTGAGGGCTTTAATAGATCTGGACGACTTTGAGCAATTTAAGATTTATCAACTTCAATGCACACGAAATTTACTTTTCAACACTCCGAAGAATATGCAATAAAAGCTCTTTTTCTTGGATTTCTTTCTCTTCTTTTTTTCTTTCAGATTCATCATTTTGTTCTTCTAATCTCAGCTATTTAAAGCATTCCAACATCAAAAATATCCGTTAGACACATTTGAAATAAATGGAAAGTAAAACGGAAAGAAAAGATAATCGTTGAGATTATTTTCCTTAAGCATTGAATGCACCGAATCCATTTGAGGAAGGAAGATCTCTGCCATAATCCAAGAGATCAAAAGTTAGTATAACTGAAAATAGAAATTAATTAAAGAAGAGAGAGAGAGAGCACGTCCAAATAAGAAAGAGGTAGCTAAAGGCTTGAAGATGCTCGACCAAGAAGGAGTGAAAAGCCACAAGCTAGCTAAAGGAAGATCCCAGCTAGCTAATTTTGAAAGCTCCACGGCAAGAGGGAAAAGCATCAGATTCAATAGATAAAGTAGTTAGCTCTCCAGCTAACTATCCACAAAGAGCACACGGCTTGTCATGCATCCCAAGAAAAAGTAGCTAGCTCCTTAGCTAGCTAACCAAAAAGTCATATGGCCAGGAGTCCAATTCAAGAAGCACTAGTTAGCTCTCTAGCTAACTAAGCAAGTGTTGACCCAATTGAGGATTTTGATGATTAACAAAACTATTTGAGTATAACATTTGATGTTACTAATGATTTTGATTAAGTTTTTCAGATTATAAGTCTATTTAATGATCAAAATCAAGAAGGAAAATCAAGTTCTGGTTTGAATCTAATGTCAAGGTAAGACTGCAGACATTAGAGTCGACACATGGAATCGCAGAGCCGACTCCGAAAAATGGCACAGACTTAGAGTCGACTCCGGTACTGTGAGAGCCGACTCTATCAGAAACAACAGAACGTTGGATTTTCAGGCCACGACTTAGAGTCGACTCCCAGACTGTTAGAGTCGACTCCAGAAGAATTTTGTGTCGACCCCAGAAAAGTCAGAGATGACTCCAGATCGAGCGGATTAAATTATTTCGAGTTAGAGCCGACTCCAGAAAAGCCAGAGCCGACTCCAGAATGTCAGACACGGCTCCAGAACTGTCAGAACGACTCTAAACTTTAACTTTATCTATTTTAATCCCAACGGCTATTGTTATTTATGGATCTAATCCTTTTTCATTTGCTTCTAACGGATAGTTTCACACTATTTGTGGATTAATCGAATCTATAAGAAGAGGGATGATTGCATCCCAAATCAAGACAAAGAGAAAAGAAAAAGAAGAGGCAAAAGAAAAGAGAAAATCCTTGAGATCCATCAGAAAAGAAAAGAGAAAACCTGTAAGGAAAGATCATACTCATTCCCCAAAAGAAGAGAAAGAGATTCCAAGCCTTCACTGTTCTATTTAGAAGAAATCTCAAAAGAAGGAAGAAGCCCTAGTTTTTCCAATCTTCTGAGCCTCAAGAGCATATTCAAAGGAAGATCCATTCAAAGGAAGAGAAGGAAGAAGCCACCAAGATCTTCGAATCAGGCTTTGGTTCCTAATCTCTATTTATTATTTTATTATTGTATATTTGCTCATTGAAGGAGCAGTTTGCTTTTGTAAAATCAAAATACTGTTTGCTGGGTCAATCTGGTGATTGATTCAGTTGAGGCTGTTAGCCTTGTGCAAGCATTTGCTTGTGGTTTTAGGTTTTGTGCTGGTGAGCCTTGAAAACCAGCTGGGTTCGTTGTGCACCCGGGAAAACAACAAGTTTGAGTTGTGAGCTTGCAAAACAACTCTGCTGTAATCAGTTTGATTATAGTGTGGACCCAAGAGGTACTTGGGAGTGGACGTAGGTGTAGGTACACCGAACCACTATAAAATCTATTGTGTTTGCCGTGATTGTCTCTTTATCTTCAACTCTCCATTTATAGTTGTTTAGTTTTAAATCTGTGAATCTAAGTTTTTATTTCCGCTGGGGGTTATCTTTCAAAAGAGTTTAATTTTTGAAAAACCCAATTCACCCCCCCCTCTTGGGTTGCTATCTGGACCAACAATTGGTATCAGAGCTAGTGCTCATTTGATTTGATCTAACGATCAAGAGTCAAAGATCCACATGGCAACTCAAGCTGGTTCATCTTTTTCCGAAGGTCAATCTACTAATAGACCACCCTTATTTAATGGTTCTAACTATGGTTATTGGAAGGCTAGAATGAAAATATTCATTCAAGCACTTGACTATGATCTATGGAGTATTATAGTCAATGGACCACACACACCCACTGCTAGAGTTAATGGCATGGAGATTCCTAAACCGGAAACGGAATGGGATGAACATGATAGAAAATTGGCACAACTCAATGCCAAAGCAATGAATGTCTTATACTGCTCATTAGATGCAAATGAATTCAATCGCATATCTATTTGCATTTCTGCTAAGGAAATCTGGGATAGACTTGAAGTTACCCATGAGGGAACAAATCAAGTCAAGGAATCCAAGATTAACATGCTAGTTCATAAATATGAATTGTTTAAAATGGATGCATGTGAATCTATTGCTGATATGTTTACAAGATTTACTGACATAGTTAATGGTTTAAAAAGTCTTGGTAAATCTTATGATAATTCTGATCTTGTGAGAAAGGTCTTGCGTTCCTTGCCTAGGACTTGGGAAGCTAAGGTGACGCAATACAAGAAGCAAAGGATCTAAGTACACTACCCCTAGAAGAACTGTTGGGATCCTTGATGACTCATGAGCTTCAAATAAAGCAACATGTTGATGATGATGAGTCAAAGAAGAAAAGAAATATGGCTCTTAAGATTTCTGAATATATGGAAGAGCCTCATGAATCCGAGGATGAAAGTGATGATGAGGACATGGCACTCATCACAAGAAAATTTAAAAGATTCATGAAGAAGAAGAAGTTTGAAAAGAAAAAGCCCTTTGCAAGAAAAGATGAGGACAAGGGCAAAGAAAAGGAAGTTATTTGTTTTGAATGCAAGAAGCCGGGTCACTTTAAATCTGAATGCCCTCAACTAAAGAAAGGCACCCGGAGGTTCAAAAAGAAGGCAATGATGGCCACATGGAGCGATTCGGAAAGCACAAGTTCCGAAGAAGAAGAAAAGAGTGAAATGGCCAATCTATGCTTCATGGCGGACAACGATGAGGTAAGTCCGAGTTTTCTTGATGACTTCACTTTTGATGAATTACATAGTGCTTTTTATGAATTAATGGATGATTTTGCAAACCTAAGTTCAAAGAACAAAGATTTGAAAACTCAAATGCAAAAACTATCATTAGAAAATGAAAAGCATGTTGTTGATAAAGAACTTTTAATAAAAGAAAAAGAAAGTTTGAAAAATGAAGTTGATAGACTTAAGCCTATAGTTGATAAATTTACTCTAAGCTCTATCAAACTTAATATGATTTTGGAAAATCAAAAGGCTGTTTTTGATAAAGCTGGATTAGGATATAATCCACTTAAAAAGCAAAAATCATTGAAAAATATTTTTGTACATGCTGAAAAATCATTAAACATTACTTGTTTTAAATGTGGAGACAAAGGACATAAATCATATATGTGTAAATCTTCACATAAAAAGAAAAAGATGATTTGGGTTCCCAAAGGAACAATGTTTAATGCTTCTAACCATGAAGGACCCAAGAAGGCTTGGGTACCTAAAATTAAGACATAAATGTTTTGCAGGAGTGTCTTGCAGCCATCAGACTGAAAAGAAAATGGTACCTGGACAGTGGTTGCTCAAGACACATGACGGGTGACAAAGATCAATTCATCACCCTTGAATCAAAAAGAGGTGGAGTAGTTACTTTTGGTGATAATGGTCAAGGCCATATCATGGGCATTGGTAAGATTCAAATTACTCCATCTACTCATATTGATAATGTTTTATATGTTGATGGACTTAAACATAATCTAATAAGTATTAGCCAACTGTGTGACAAAGGTTTCAAGGTCTCCTTTGAAGCTTCTGTTTGCACTGTTACTAATCCCATTGATAATAGCATTATTCTTGTTGGTAAACGCTATGGCAATGTGTACTTAATTGATTTGAGTAATTTATCTCCAAGTAATCATTGCTTAGTTGCTGATAATGCTAAAATGAATGAGATTGGTTGGCTGTGGCATCGTAGATTAGGTCATGCAAGCACACACCTAATTTCCAAATTATTGAAAATGGAGTTGTAGAAAGGAAGAATAGGACTTTAGAAGACATGGCCACGATACCATGCTAATGTGAAAAGTCACAACACTTCTCAAAATATTTTTTGGCGGAAGCTATAAACAACAGCTATGCTTACATTCTAAATAGAGCCCTAATTAGACCTATCCTTAAGAAAACTCCCTATGAACTTTGGATCAATAGGAAACCAAATTTAAGTTATTTTCATGCATTTGGTTGTAAATGTTTTATTCATAACAATGGTAAGGATAATCTTGGGAAGTTTGATGCAAAGTCTGATGAAGGTATCTTCCTAGGATATTCTACATCTAGCAAAGCATATAGAGTATTTAATAAGAAAAGCTTAGTTGTAGAAGAATCCATTCATATAGTGTTTGATGAGTCTTTAGCATCAAGTTCAGATAAAATTGATGATGAGGAAGATACATCTTTGATTGAAAGAGATATTGAAAAATTAAATGTATCTTCAGATCAAGAACCTGAAGTTAAGGATGATGACTCACCTAAGGATGATGGTATTGATACTGTTCAAATGATCAAGATCTACCTAGAGATTGGAGATATGCTTATGGTCATCCTAAGGACCTAATCATAGGTGATCCATCTCAAGGTGTAAGGACTAGATCATCAATGAGAGATATCAATAATCATCTTGCATTTGTATCTCATATAGAACCTAAGACTATAGAGGAAGCCGAGAAAGATAGTTATTGGATGTTAGCAATGCAGGAAGAGTTAAACCAATTCACTAGAAATCAAGTTTGGACCCTAGTTGAAAGACCTAAAAATCACCCTATAATAGGATCTAAATGGGTATTTAGAAATAAATTAGATGAAAATGGCATAGTAATTAGAAACAAAGCTAGACTAGTTGCAAAAGGATATAATCAAGAAGAAGGTATAGATTTTGATGAAACTTTTGCACCTGTTGCTAGATTAGAAGCCATTAGGCTACTACTTGCATTTGCATGTCATATGAATTTCAACTTATTTCAAATGGATGTTAAAAGTGCATTTCTAAATGGTTTTATAAATGAGGAAGTTTATGTTGAACAACCTCCTGGTTTTGAAGATCATGAATTTCCAAACCACGTCTTCAAACTACACAAAGCACTTTATGGTTTAAAGCAAGCACCTAGAGCTTGGTATGATAGATTAAGTAAATTTTTAATTGAAAATGACTTTTCTAGAGGAAATGTTGATAAAACCTTGTTTTTAAAAGAAAAGGAAAGGATTTATTAATCGTTCAAATTTATGTTGATGACATTATATTTGGTGCTACTAACAATCTCCTTTGTCAAGAATTTGCTAAGCTAATGCAGGGAGAATTCGAGATGAGCATGATGGGAGAACTAAACTTCTTCCTTGGACTTCAAATCAAACAAGAGAAAGCGGGAATTTTCATTAACCAAACAAAGTATACAAAGGAAATACTCAAGAAATTTGGTATGGAATCTGCTAAACCTCTTGGTACGCCAATGAGTCCCTCATGCAAGCTGGACAAGGATGAAGTAGGTAAGAAAGTAGATCAGAAGCATTACAGAGGTATGATTGGATCACTTCTTTATCTAACTGCAAGTAGGCCAGATATCATGTTTTCTGTCTGCTTATGTGCAAGATATCAATCTAATCCTAAGGAATCACATTTACTTGCTGTTAAAAGAATCTTTAGATACTTAAATGGAACTAAAAATGTAGGATTATGGTATTCTAGAGACTCAACCTTAAAATTGATTGCTTATTCTGATTCTGACTATGCTGGTTGTAAGTTAGATAGAAAGAGTACAAGTGGGGTATGCCAACTTTTAGGAAGTAACTTAATCTCTTGGTTTAGCAAGAAGCAAAATTCGGTTGCATTATCCACTGCTGAGGCAGAGTATGTTGCAGCTGGAAGTTGCTGTGCTCAAATCCTTTGGATTAAGCGACAACTTGAAGATTATGGTATCACACTTGATAAAATACCTATTAAATGTGATAATACTAGTGCTATCAATCTAACTAAAAATCCAATTCAACATTCAAGAACTAAACACATTGAAATTAGACATCACTTTATTAGAGAACATGTAACTAACAAAGATGTTTGTCTTGAATATGTTAATACTAATGATCAATTAGCTGATATTTTACCAAACCTTTGAGTGAGGAGAGATTTTGCTATCTTAGAGGAGAATTAGGAGTTTGTGATCCTTTAGAATAATTTTCTGAAACTCTAAGGACAACAACTATCTAGACTTCTATAATTTCTTGAAAATCCTCTATGTTCAATAAGGAAATTTATCTAGAAAGTTGATTTATTGTTTCCCCAATTGTTAAGGAACACTTATCTAGAGTTTGATGATTAATTTGATCAGTTTCAGATCCTTGAAATCTAATTTTTCTCTGAAACTATTGTGGAGTCGACACCTTCAGTTTGTGGAGTCGACACCTTCTTATTTTGATGTTCTGTCTGGGCAATTAGAGCCGACTCTGGCTTCTGTAGAGCCGACTCTAATTCGGGCGCTGACAGATTCTCTGGTTCGGAGCCGACACCTCGTTTCGGGAGTCGACTCTAAGTGGAACTAGGTCAAAATAAAAAGGGCGGAGTCGACCCCAAACGATTTCTATCGTCTCCTAAACTATTTTCAAGCCGTTCCAAACTGATTCCAAACCCTCCAAATCCCTCAAAACCCTTGATTACTCATTCCAATCGAATCCAATGGCTCCCAAAAGGCGTGCTATCATTGGTGGTTCGACTGTTCCGACGAAGCGCCGTTCAAATCGGAGGCAACCTTCGTCATCTTCTTCATCTGCCACTCAAGATGACTCTCCACCCTCACCATCTTCTCCAAAAGTCGACCAATTAGCTGGTAAGGCCATTACAACCGGAAGAAAGTTGATTTCAACTTCTTTATTTCGAGGGCTTTGCTATTGGGCGATTGTTGAAGAAATGGGATGGGAGAAGGTCTGCTCTTTGGATATCCCTACCTACCCTGCCCTAGTAAGAGAGTTTTATAATGATTTAAGTAGAGGAGAGGGAGGCTTAGTAAGTGTTGTAAGAGGAACAAAGGTAGTCATCACAGCCGAATCCTTGGTAATTTATTGGAAATGCCTACTGTTGGACTTATTGAATATCATCATGAAGATAGAGGAGGAGCACTATCAAGGATGTTAGGAAGAGAAGTTTCTGAGTTTGAGGAAATCTTGCAAATCAACTTAATTTGGAACTCAGATTACTTCACAATATCTGTGGAAGGATTCTATTTCCTAAAATCGGAAGGTTTGAATATGTCTCGGAGCGAGACGTTTTATTGATGGACTGCATACTCACTGGTAGACCTTTAAATCTTGCTGAGATGATGATAGGCTATATGGCAGAGGCAGCTACTAAGAAGAGATCTACATTGCCATATGGTATGGTTTTAACTTTAGTTTTCAGAAGCCAAGGTGTACTTATAATGGACAATGAGCCACTAAGAAAGTTAAGACATACAGATTACTATAGTGTCTCTACAATTCACCGAATGGGCTTTAGAAAAGAAAATGGAAACTGGATTAAAAGAGGACATGAGGCCAGAGCTGAGGAGGTTAGAGTTGAGGAAGTCAGAGGAGAAGACATTCCTGAACCATCTGCTGGACCTTCTTGCTGGACCTTCTGCTGGACCACCTGCTGGACCCTCAGAAGCTGGACCAAGCTCTCAACTTCCACATCAGTCAGCAATGGCATCAGAAAGATTTTCTGAGGAGCAAATTGGTCAGCTCAGGGCTTTACTGGCTGAGTATGACAGTGTAAGAACAAATGATATGTGTAAATTAAGAGAGGAGTTCAATCAATTAAAGGATGAGATTAATTCAAGACTTGACATGATTTCTTTTTCACTTAGCAATTCCGTCGAATCCTTTAGCGCTGATCTTCATAAATTTTTGAAAGGATGGAAGGCATTGCTGACGGTTCTGGAAAGTATCTTCATGCTACAAGTCAACTAAAGAAAGATATCGACCTTGCCGTTTCTCAAATTGAAGCATGTCTTGAAAGTTTTAAGAAAACCCAAAAAGATGATGTTATGGAGATGATCGGACATCTAAAGAAAATTGTGTACAAGCATATTTGATATTCAATCCTAGGTTGTATCTTAGGATTTCTTGTTTTCTTTCTTAGCATGTATCTAGGACTTAATACTTAAATCTGTCATTTTAGAATACATGTAATAGATCTTGCTTTGGAGTACAAATGGTTGAATGAATATTACACTTTTATTACAAATTTTTCTTTGATTGAATGTCAATGAATGAATTTTCTATGACTATTCGAACCAACATCCTCGCTTTGATAACATTCCTTATTTGCTTTAAAACTCACCTTATTGTTGATAACAAAAAAGGGGGAGAGATGAGTGTATAATGCATAAAAAGGAAAAAGAGAATTTTTAAGAGTGTACATACAACATATTCATACATACAGCAGTCTATCTACATAGGGGGAGCTATTCAATGCAGGGGAGCTTAATAAATTTCTCCATATAAAAGTTAATCATTTTGATTGATGTCAAGTTTTGTTTATTTTGAATATTGGCATCAAATTCTCTATTAGAAAGTCTCTAAGCTTTAACAATGTCTATAATTCTCAATTCAAATGAATTTTTTAATGCATATACTCAAAGTTTTTGTCATCATCAAAAAGGGGGAGATTGTTGACCCAATTGAGGATTTTGATGATTAACAAAACTATTTGAGTATAACATTTGATGTTACTAATGATTTTGATTAAGTTTTTCAGATTATAAGTCTATTTAATGATCAAAATCAAGAAGGAAAATCAAGTTCTGGTTTGAATCTAATGTCAAGGTAAGACTGCAGACATTAGAGTCGACACATGGAATCGCAGAGCCGACTCCGGAAAACAGGCACAGACTTAGAGTCGACTCCGGGACTGTGAGAGCCGACTCTATCAGAAACAACAGAACGTTGGATTTTCAGGCCACGACTTAGAGTCGACTCCCAGACTGTTAGAGTCGACTCCAGAAGAATTTTGTGTCGACCCCAGAAAAGTCAGAGACGACTCCAGATCGAGCGGATTAAATTATTTCGAGTTAGAGCCGACTCCAGAAAAGCCAGAGCCGACTCCAGAATGTCAGACACGGCTCCAGAACTGTCAGAACGACTCTAAACTTTAACTTTATCTATTTTAATCCCAACGGCTATTGTTATTTATGGATCTAATCCTTTTTCACTTGCTTCTAACGGATAGTTTCACACTATTTGTGGATTAATCGGATCTATAAGAAGAGGGATGATTGCATCCCAAAAAGACAAGAAAGAAAAAGAAAAGAAAGAGGCAAAAAAAAAGAGAAAATCCTTGAGATCCATCAGAAAAGAAAAGAGGGAAAACCTGTAAGGAAAGATCATACTCATTCCCCAAAAGAAGAGAAAGAGATTCCAAGCCTTCACTGTTCTATTTAGAAGAAATCTCAAAAGAAGGAAGAAGCCCTAGTTTTTCCAATCTTCTGAGCCTCAAGAGCATATTCAAAGGAAGATCCATTCAAAGGAAGAGAAGGAAGAAGCCACCAAGATCTTCGAATCAGGCTTTGGTTCCTAATCTCTATTTATTGTTTCATTATTGTATATTTGCTCATTGAAGGAGCAGTTTGCTTTTGTAAAATCAAATACTGTTTGCTGGGTCAATCTGGTGATTGATTCAGTGAGGCTGTTAGCCTTGTGCAAGCATTTGCTTGTGGTTTTAGGTTTTGTGCTGGTGAGCCTTGAAAACCAGCTGGGTTCGTTGTGCACCCGGGAAAACAACAAGTTTGAGTTGTGAGCTTGCAAAACAACTCTGCTGTAATCAGTTTGATTATAGTGTGGACCCAAGAGGTACTTGGGAGTGGACGTAGGTGTAGGTACACCGAACCACTATAAAATCTATTGTGTTTGCCGTGATTGTCTCTTTATCTTCAACTCTCCATTTATAGTTGTTTAGTTTTAAATCTGTGAATCTAAGTTTTTATTTCCGCTGGGGGTTATCTTTCAAAAGAGTTTAATTTTGAAAAACCCAATTCACCCCCCCTCTTGGGTTGCTATCTGGACCAACAGCAAGCATCCAACGTTCATGAAGAGAGAACCCACAACAAGGTAGTTAGCTCTCCAGCTAACTAGAAAAAGGAAGCTCACGGCTTGGAGAAGGAATTCAACCATCAACAGAAGAAGAGTTAGCTCTTTAGCTAACTAAGTTCAAAACTTCATGGCAAGAGGAAAACTTCTGTCCAAGGCAGCTAGCTACCTAGCTAGCTAAGAAGCTCATCCACACGCCCAAGGAAAAAAGTTAGCTAGCTCTTCAGCTAACCGGGACATGAATCCATATGGCTTGGGAAAAGGTAGTTAGCTCTCTAGCTAACTTAAATTTGCAACCGCTCGGCTTGGTGTGGAATCTGTAAAAAATAGTTAGCTAACAATGAAAAGTAGTTAGCTCCCAAGGCAAAGCAGTTAACTAACAGAGTATGCTAGCTAGCTAAGAGAAGCACCCAGCTAGCTCACTAGTTAGCCAAAAATAGGAACCGTTCGGCCATGCATAGTATCAGGGAAAAATAGTTAACTAAAAATGAAGCCAGCAAGCTAAGAGGAGGACAAGTTAGCTAGACAACTAACTGAATCCGATAGCATTCGGCCAGCACAGAGATCATACAAAAAGTAGTTAACTAAAATGGAATTCTAGCTAGCTTAGAAGGAGGCCAAGCTAGCTAACCAACTAGCTAAAAAAGAGCATGGTTTGGCTAGCATAAAGAACAGGGAGTCATAGTTAGCTAAAATAGAATTTCAGCTAGCCAAGGAATGGACCGGCTAGCTATCCAGCTAACTAAGGAAGAGAATGTTGGGAATTGTATCCTAAAGCCAATCATTTGATGATTGTGCTAATGTAAATTGTATATAAATTGATATATTAATAAAAGTTATTTAGTAGTTTATTCATTACAAGAACATCTCCTTAATACTCCTGATTGTAATGAAGCCCTTAGGATCTTCCTTCACGATAAAGGAGGATTTATCTTTGAATGTCCTCAAAAAGGTTCGCGACCATATGATATACTAGACAGGCCATAGTACTATCAATTATAGGATGTTGTATATCATATTTGTTGGTTGTTCTCTTAACCAAGGAGTGTAGAGACACTGGTATGACATACAGATGAAAGTGTAGGAGTACCTTTCACCGAACGTGACTCATTTCCGGATACTCTACTGTCAAGAGTTAATCCGATAAGATATATGTATAAGTATCCTTCAAGCCTGAAGATCACAACAAGTGGCTTACAAGCAACTCATGGAACTTAGGTGCCGGACCACCTAAATTTCTAATCCAGCTACGAAAGGTTACTGGGTGCAGTCAAGTACTTGTGGTAGTCAGTTGTGGATCAAGATGGAATTTGACCTATCCTGTTAAAAGGAGAAATGCTTGTGTTTCAATTTAGCAAGACCTTGGCCAAGGCACTTCATGTGAAAGTTACATGATCACTAAAATTGAAATCACTTTATGGATTTGCTATTTAGAGTTGACAAGCTCTTAAGCCATCCTTAGCATTTGTGGTCAAGAGGATGAATTATACGGTAACTATTTCTTAGGGTTCTTGGAGTTTGCTCGGCAACTCTTCGACCTATCCGGACGTCGGGTTCCATTGCTAGATGGGCATATCGATTAGTATAGAAAGTTGTTTCTATGCTACCGGCTTAGGTTCGAACCTAAAGAGTCACACACATAGAAGTTTTCTAGGATGATCTGTTTGCTGATCAATGATTGAGAATCGTATATGATTTAATTAATCAATTTGGATTGATTGAATTATCTCAATTGGGTTAAGTACAATTGAATAAGATTCATTTGGTTTAAGTATATTAGAAGGACTAGTCAATTTCAAATATTAATTTAAAATTAGACTTGATTTGGATTTAAATAGATTCAGGACTAGCCAAATTTGATTTGGGCTAGGACCATAATCTATGTGGGTTCAGTCCAATAAATTCAGATTAGCTTAAACCAAAAACTAAACCCAACCCTCTCGCATAAGTCTGAGAGATTAAATTCACATATAGAATTTAATGTCTTGCATTAATCTTCTCCAAATAATTTCATTGGAATTCTAAAGTGTTAGAATTTATATGGAATAAATGCACCTCTTTGGAATTAACCAAGCGCTACGGTTCAACGACTCTTTGGTTTTTATCGAACGTCGGAATTAACTAAGCGCTACGGTTTGGTGTGTCTTTGGTTTTCGCCAAGCGGCGGAATTCTAAATGTTAGAATTTAATGGGCTAGCTAAAAAGAGACTATAAATAGAGGACATCCCTCACCAGATTACACAAAAGAAGAGAAAAACAATACACGATATGTCGTGAATTAATTTTCTAAAGAATTAGAATAGAAAATCCTGCTGATTCTGGTGCTAACGGAAGTGTGAAGGATCCTAGAAGAAGAATTCAAGTGGAAGGATTCAAGATCAGCAAAGTCGTTTTCCGCGAGCTAGCACTCCCGGAAATCCGATCATTCGGGGCTTCGCGTGGATGATACTAGAGGCCAGACGATTGAACGGCTGCATAGCATAAAAGGATTACCAATTACCTTTAAGGTAAGTGATATGATCCTAGATCTTAAGGCATGCTTCAAGATAAGAAGTATGACTTCTTGCCTTGAAGATCAAGACATGATCTTGATAGTTTTATTTATATGCATATTTTGGATCAATCGATCCTATATACAAGGCAAAGATATGATCTTGATGCATGTTAGATAGATTAGTATGTAATCTTTAAATTTTCGCATTGATAATTGTTATCAATTTTTAAAACATGCATGCCTCGACCCTTCAAATGGTATGAGAGCGATGGTTTCATATTGATCTAATTTATTGCATGTAAATTAATGCTCCTATTAATTGTGTAATCAAGGCTAAAATAATCATAGGTCTATTCGGTCACGGATGGATTGAAAATCCAAATTACCCATTCAACGAGGTATTCTGTGACATATTGCCGTGATAATTTAAATTGATCTTTGGCTTCAAAACACTAATTATACACACTCTCAAAATGTTTTATATTTGATACATATTGATGTTGTATAAAAATATAATATTGCATGTTTAGTATAAAACATAGATATGATATATGATGGCATGATGTCTATGTTATGAAACATACAAATATTTATGAGAGTCTAATTTGAATGTCAATGTTAATTCATAATCTCTTTAGATATGATCTAAATATAGGAATTATGAGTAGTAACATAATACATGTGATGCTTGATTGAAATATATGACATGTAAACATGAAATATATTTAATCCTTTGGGTTAGCTAAATTGGGTCCATAAAGGGTTAGACTCTAAGGTTTAAATCAATTGGACTATAAGAGTATTTTATCAAATCTAATTAGATTAGGTTAAGAATGCTCTAAATCAAACAAGTTGTAGTTGATCATGTCCTTCTTTGATTAAACCAAATGGAAGTAGATTAGGCTCCGTGGTTGAGCATGAATCCTTAGATGGTCAAATCAGAATTGGTTAACCAAATGATGTCAAGGTGAGTTGGCAAGTTGCTCTAGGATCAACGATCAAATAGTTTTTTAATTGGAAGCTACTCGTGCGTCTTTAACGAGTTAATGGCATATCCCTCCCATCGATCTCACTCACCTGGTTAATGTGGTGAACCATTTATGATTCAGATCATTTACCTGATTCGGGTTGACCCATGCCTATAAGGAAATCAGTTTGACTGATTTAGGTGCCACTTAACCTGACTAATCTTGTTTCATTCTACCGATTTCATAGATTCAGTGGGAGAACTTGATTAGTCAATTTATCTACAGATTATTAGTTCATCTAAAATTATTAGGTCCTTAAAATGAAATAGTTATATGATAACTAAATCATAGCCTCCATTAAGGTGGGTGATAATGAGTCTGATGTCTTGATAATCATTGGAGGCACTCCATGCTTGGTGCTTGTCAACCATCGGAATTATCATTCATTATATGATAAGTCAGCGTAACTATTACATAGACAGTTAGGTGAGCCGAGCTTCACTCAGGCTTGGTTGTCTATTGATAGGTTATACTGATTATATCATTTAATGGTTGGACCTAACCAGAACTTTTAGTGGAGGCACTTCATGCCTGCTGAAGAGGTATATGGGGCAAACTGAACACTAAGAATTGTTTGAAGAAACAATTGGTTTGAACTACTCTTAGATGCATATGGGTTAGCCAATCTTCACTTGGGCTGTATGTAGTTTATGTAGATCTTAGTGCCCGCTAAAGAATTAAGAATATTCTTCGAATTGGGGTGTAGAGGCTACCAATTTGAATAAAATAGTGGGAGAATCTTTAGACTAAAGTCCAAGTCTTTAGACTGAATCAATTTTATACTAATAAACTTAGTTTTTCCTTATGCAGAACATGGCCAATAATTTATCATTAAGGTCCCTATTGGATAGTGACAAGTTGAATGGTTCCAATTTCAATAGCTTGTTCAGAAAACTTAAGATCGTCCTTGAGCATGAGAGGATTCTATATATTCTGAATAATCCTGCACCAAAGATACCTGATGCAAACACCCAAAGTTCTGAGAGAGACACTTATCAGAAGTG